>JASSUY010012650.1:0-28284 GCA_032466535.1 Forpus xanthops | reverse complement strand
CTCAACATAAAAAGGACATGGAACTGTTGGAACAAGTCCAGAGGAGGGCCACGAGGATGATGAGGGGACTGGAGCACTTCCCGTATGAAGATAGGCTGAGAAAGTTGGGGCTGTTCAGCCTGGAGAAGAGAAGGCTGCATGAGGTCCTCATAGCAGCCTTCCAGTATCTGAACAGAGCCTATAGGGATGCTGGGGAGGGCCTCTTCATTAGGGAGAGTAGTGAGAGGACAAGGGGTGATGGATTAAAACTTAACCAGAGGAAGTTTACGTTGGATTTAAGGAAGAAGTTCTTTACTGTGAGGGTGATGAGGCGCTGGAATGGGTTGCCCAGGGAAGTTGTGAATGCTCCATCACTGGTGGTGTTCAAGGCTGGGTTGGACAGAGCCTTGGTGGCATGGTTTAGTGGGAGGTGCCCCATGGCAGGGTGGTTGGAACTAGATGATCTTAAGGTCCTTTCCAACCGTAACTATTCTGTGACTCTATGATTTTACTCTGAACGTTTTAGCAAAACGTAGGACAGACTGTAATTACAAAGTCCTTTTTTTATGGTTCTTCACAATGGAGCTGTGAAGTTGGCTTGTTAGCCTTTAGAATCATAGTATCATAGAATAGTTAGGGTTGGAAAGCTATCCCATTTCTGTAATGGGATTAATCTTTCAAGAGTGAAGTTGGCGGGAAGAACATAACGTTAAAAATAATGGATGTATTTTAAGAGGTGGAGTATATTGATGATGCTATTAAACCGAACATTGTAGACATAGCCTTTATTTCACTGCTGTGGTAAAGTATTTACATTTTTTTCCACCTTCTGTATGCTTAGTTGTAACAGAGACTACAGGTAGTGTTTCAGGAGTAAGCCTTACATCTGAACTGAATGAGGAACTGAATGACTTAATTCAGCGCTTTCACAACCAACTTCATGATTCTCAGGTTAGTCATTGGGTTGCACTGTATAAGCTTTGCTATTTTCTTTTTTTTCTTACTGAACAGTTAAATGTTTGTCTTGCTTATTTGTGTGCATTTGCTAGTGGAGTAATTGGGATTCTCCAAAACTTAAATGCTCAGCATCTTTATGTTCTTAAGAGTTATTAGCTGACTAATCTATGTTTTCTATCATACCGATTCCCATGAATGTCCTGAGAAGTAGTTTATATATTGTAGCATAATTATATATTTACTTAATACCCAATTGGGCTGTCATGAGGATGTGTTTGATATCAGTTTCCCTCTGTTCTGGTGTTGAGCCTAGCAAGCCTATAAGAGGGCTTTTTGGTTTTTACAATTTATTTGGCTTTTCTCATAGCATCCAGAATAAAATGAAATTCCTCTTTTTAGACACAGTCTGTGCCAGACAATAGAAGGCAAGCAGAAAGTCTTTCACTTACCAGAGAGATTTCACAAAGCAGAAACTCTTCAATGTCTGAACACTTACTGGATGAGAAGGCGCAGCTTTTTAACAAGATGCGAGTGCTGCAGGGTAAGAGGCAGAAAATGGACAAACTGTTAGGAGAGCTTCATACGCTTCGTGACCAACATCTAAACAACTCCTCCTGTAAGTAAATACAGGCACAATCACATCTGTTCAAGAACAGTGTGCATGTTTGTAACATGGTCTTTGAACTTGCAACTAGTTACTGAAATACACATGATAAAGCTGTGCTGGGGCAATCTTATGTAAATGTTTTAAGGCTATGTAAGTTTCTGGCTTAGTGGAGAGCTCTATATGTAATAGTGGAGAGCTCTGTGCTAGTAGCAGTTTGGCTTATACAACATCCAGGTTGACTAATGTGAGGATGTGATGATGGGATTTTTTTTCCTTACAAGGCTTGTCTGTGACACATTTCAGTTGTAGAGCATACCATATGAACTTGAACTTTCTGTCTTTTTATCACATTGCTGATTTATTTATCATAAATTTATATTTATGTACTCAGCACTTCAGGTGTTAGCTCTGTGGCATTAGGAGTTTTGTCTACTGTTGTCTTTCTGTTCCACTTTCTGTCATAGGCAATACTAGAAGAACTTAACTGTCTGAATGGACTTAAAGTTTTGGACTGTCCCTTAGATGTCTTTTTCTTCTCTTTGAAGTCTTGATGTGGCTTACTTGATACTCTCGCTTTCTGTTTCTAGAAATACTTTGTAGTGGTGAATTTTGTCCAGTAGTGGTGATCACAGCATACTTTGCTTAACAGAAAGAAATGAGGCACTTGAAGCATGCTCCTGGAGAAGGGCAGATTGATATAATAGTTATATTGCTATTCCCCCATCTTACTACATATGCTTAATATATATAATATGAACATATTTGGGTATGATTTCATGTAGCTAGAAAAAAGCAAACATTAAATCTGCATTTTATAGCACATGGACAAAGGAGCTTAGCAGAGGAAAAAATTGGAAGGATTTTTCTTTTTAGCATGTTGAAATGTAAATATCAAAACAAAAGCAATTCAGTCATAAATAAACCCTTGAAGAACTTTTTGAGCAAATTCGCAATGTGAAAGCTTCCACTTCTGAAGTTTGATAAAGCTAAAAGGAACTGACTGAAGTTCTGTTTACAGTTTAAGTTTACTTATTACTCTTTGCCTATTAGCATTGCATGCTATGAAACTTTAAGACAAAATCTTTTCTAAGAAAAGAAGTTATTGACTGCTGGTTTGCATGTTGGTCAAGTAATTCAATTAAGCAGGTTGGTTTTTGTAAGTTGTTTTTATGAGCTGTATTTCTTTTCTGCAGTTTTTCCTGCTTCAGGTTCTCCTCAAAGGAGTATTGATCAAAGAAGTACAACTTCAGCTGCTTCTGGTCCTGTAGGCATAGTAACTGTTGTCAATGGTGAATCAAATACCCTGGCATCTGTTCCCTATCCTCCTGATTGCCTGGTTTCTCAGAATGAGAGTGAAGAGGATGACAATCTAAATCCAACAGAAAAGCTTCAGTAAAAGTTCTTTAATTTTTTCATAATGTACTTTTTGTCATTTTGAGTGTTAGATTTTCAGTAATGTCTGTCTTAAGAAAGCAGTTCATACTTTAATTAATTTAATATAGATCACTTAGTAAATGTCCAAGACAGTTAAATATGTTCAGAACTTTAAGTAGAAGGTTCTTGCAGCTAGGAAAATGACAGTAAACTTTAGTAACTACAAACTATATGTATCTTTTTCAACCCTACATAGGTTTGATTAATATGACAAAACACATAACGTTCTTTTTTTCTCCTTAGGAAGCTAAATGAGGTTCGTAAGAGGCTGAATGAGTTACGCGAGTTAGTTCACTACTATGAGCAAACATCTGATATGATGACAGATGCTGTGAATGAAAACACTAAGGAAGAGGAAGAAACAGAAGAATCAGAAAGTGATTCTGAGCATGAGGATCCACAGCCTGTTACAAATATTAGGTTGTCAGATTTTTTTGTTATCCCTAAATCTTTGTAGCTAAGTTCCTGCAGGTTTCCTGACACAATACATTGTTTCAGTCAACCAGAATAAACTTAATTCTGTGATTACATTAACTTTTCAAAATTTTGAGTTTGAAGTATCTTTCTTATACAGGCAATTAATAATCGACTTGTTCTTGGTAACTTAGTTGTATAGTAAATATAGGTTATATTGGATATTCAGCACTATAAGAGACTTCAAAATCTGTAATTCTTTTGGTTTTAAGTGCAGAATTATGTGTATGGAAGTCCATTAGAAGGTTAACGGGACTAGACTAGAGACCAAGAGTAAAAACAAACTTCATTTTACCTAGGTGTTTAGAGGTGAAGTCTAACAGGGCAGCTGTGTGTATCAAGGATCTTCACTGTGCGAAATGAGTGCTAATTTAGCTATATATCATATAAATCTTATATAATATAGACATACTCCTTGAAAGTCTCTTGTATTGTTCTAGATCTGGCAGGGGATAATTCATAGCAGCTTTTGATTGGTTAATTAAACAACAGTCTATTGGAATGATGGATTACTGAGATATTCCAAGCTTCTGGACTCATGGATTGATTTTTTTATTTTTTTTTTTTTAGTGAGTCAGGACACATTCTTACGAAAACCAGTTAATAAAGTGGCAGAAATTTTATTTCATTGGTACTGGTTCTTAACATGTAATCACAAGTAATGTTTTTTTTACCCTAGAAACCCTCAAGGTATGAGTAGTTGGAGTGAAGTAAATTGCAACTCCAATGTACAGTGTGGAACTAATAACAGAGATGGAAGGCATCTTAATACAGACTGTGAAATAAATAACCGATCTGCTGCAAATATAAGGACTCTAAAAATGTCTTCTGCTCTAGGTATGTTATAAAATCTTCTGATGATTTTAAGTCTTTTTGTTTTAAGTCTTATTTAAGTCTTAAATAATTCTGATAGCAGCACAGAACATGGGAGAACTTTGAGCAAAATATTCAAGAGTCTAATCATTAAGCTGGTACTTTTCTCATGTCCAGTAACTACAGTGGACTTCAGAAGTTCAGTAACGTGTAATTGGTACTGTTTTGTCTCCTCCTCTCCCCCCCCACCTCCAGATTGTCATAATAGGAAGGGTGAGAAAGACATTGACCTACCACAAGGTGAAGATGATGAAATGGAAGAAGATAGAGTTAGTGAAGATTCCATGTCTAGTCACAGAAGTAGCCTGGGTGATGCTGCTGGAGACGCTGAGTTTGAACAGAAGATCAATAGGCTTATAGCTGCAAAACAGAAACTTAGACAGTTACAAAACCTTGCTGCTATGGTGCAGGTATTTCGTAAACATGAATCTGTTCACAGAAATGTAGCATTCATTATTTTAAAAATTTATAGCTTTTTAGTAGGGAAAACCACTCTGCTCAGTGTAACATTTAAAATGCTTTCTTTTAGGCTGGGGAAAAAAATGATACTAGAGATGAAGGAAAAAGTGATTTTTCTGAAGTTAAGGGTAATACTTCTGAAGTTCATATATGGAATTTTATTGAGGGATGCTAACCTAATGAAAGAGTGGCTTTAATACTTACCTCTGGAGTATAAAATAAGAGTTAAGAAATCTAATATTGAAATAGCGTTGATCTATATTTTTAAGCTTATAATGAGTATTCATTAGCTTTAGTTCTTGAATCTTAGCTAGGTTTTGCATCATTCAATAAGGAAAAATTACGTGGTTTTGATTACAATCTTTGGATGTTGCAATATGTTCAACTTGTGGTAATTTGATATGGGTTTGGTGTGGTGTGTTTTGTGAGGGTTTTTTGGTTTTGTTTTATTAATTGGAAGTGGTTTGATTTAGAGTAACACGTGCTAAGTTAGTGATGCTTACTAAAAACATATATTCTTGTATCTAATGTCTCTACAGAATGGTAACATAAAGGTTTTATATGAGAACTCTAACTAATCTTAATTAGAATATTTTACAATAACAACAATATAAATGCGGTATTACTGTTTCAAGATTATACTGCTTCCAAAAATTTCTCAGCATCTGGATCATTATTTTTTTGTCATCATCATAGGGTTGTTAACTTTACAACAGCGTCTTTAATAAATAACCTAATTAATGATGTCTTCAATCTTTGCTTCATATTTACAAGGCTTGTATCTGTATGTACTCAGTAATGGTACTGTAGGTCTGCATAGCTCTGTCATACTTTGTCACTGATGGTGATCTCTCCTGTTCAGCAGGTTCTATATTAAAAATGATCAAGTTGGAAAACAAGCAGTGGCTGCAGCTTTAATATTTTCAATTTAACTTGAGAACTGAAAATACTGAAATTATGAAAACAAAAGTGGAATAGAAAACCATGTAGAAGACTTCCTAAAATATTTTAGATTTAACTTTCAAGAGTAGTTGTTTTATTTTAAGCTGTTATTAGTAATATTTAACTCCATAACTATAGTAATTGGTCATTTTCACCTCAGTCTCCTATTCTTTTTTTCTGCTTCCCCTTTGGTTTTTGACATGCCTGCATGTTTCTATCTACTCTGTTTTAGCCATGAAGTAAAATTCACGTGGCTTATGCTTCCCAAATGAGAACAAGTTCTCTTGCATTTATAGTGGAAATTTCAGTAGCATGAGTTTTATAACTTTGAATTCTCTCATTAATTTGTCTTAAAGTTGTGATTCAATGATGGGGATAACTTCTCTATTTATGATCTGAACTAAAGGTAAAGCAATTCAGACTGTTTAGTTTTCAAAAACTAGCTTGACAAAACAGTTATATTTTGCATATCAATGTGTAATAGTTTAATCGCCTTTCTGACATCCTTTCAGGATGGTGATCCAGAACCTCAAGCAGCAATTACAAATGCATCTAATATTGGTGACTTGTTGGGTGAGATGGAAGAGACAAAGCAACAACCGAACAATGTCCGAACTAGTACCAACAAGTTACAAAAGGATGCAGGACTAAATGAAAAAGCGAGGTATGCCTTTGTCAAAACAGAGTGGAATCATGCTTTAGGCAACTTTTTTGCTGAGTAATAAGCAGTTAATTTATTTACACAGAGAGAAGTTTTATGAAGCTAAACTTCAGCAGCAACGGGAGCTTAAGCAGTTAGAAGAAGAAAGAAGAAAACTGACTGAAATTCAAGAAAAAATTCAAGTGTTACAGAAAGCTTGTCCTGACCTTCAAGTAGGTAGAATGTATTTCTTTTCTCTGTTAAACTGTTGATCGACAAAACAAAGTATTTTTCACACTGTTTTTCACTATAAAAATTGGGAAAACTTGGAATTGGCAGTGCATGTCTACTGTATGCAGCTGGGCTTCTAAGCCTGAAGGAGATCTCTGTTTATTTCATTCCACTGTAGGTTCTTGCTCAGTGATTGCTGTATCAAGCTCCAGTTTAACTGTAGTGCAATGCCTTAATGTAAAGGCTTAAAAGATAGAGAACCTTCTACCCTACTTTTAGCCTGACATACCTGCTAGTCATTGCATCTTTGCTCCTTTTAGTAGTTATTTTCAGGGCCTGGTATTTTGAATCAGTATTGTGTCTTGTAAACATGATCAACATTATATTATATTCCAGCTTAATTGCACAGTGCTGTACTGTTTCTCATAGTCTTTAAAGAAAAACTTTTTTCTACGAAGTGAGCAGTAAGTTATCAATACTGTGCATCTACAGCATTATATAATACTATATTACATAAAAATAAGTTTCATTTATTCCTTGCTAAGTTCTGAAATAAGTATTCAGCTTTGATTTGAAAATCCCTTTTCACTGACTACCAGTTCTCCTACCTCATAAAGCCTGAGCTGTGTTTGGTTTTAATAACAATTAAGTTTTAGAAAGCTATTCTACTCTTACTTTGACATTTTGCTTTCTCTTGCAGTTGTCAGCTGGCTTGGGTAACTGCTCAGCAAATAGGCAGACTTTACCAGCAACTTCAACTCCAGCCATGAATGAGTGCAATACAGCTGGCAAGCCTTTGCTTGAATTTGATGAATCTGTACCACTAGGCAATGAGGTATTTCGTACTTGATATTTTATGAGTTTAAAAGGGTTGGAAAAGGAAAAAGGTTGAGGTAATTTGAATGCGCTAAGTATGTGGCCTGAGGAGTGGAGTAGTAGCCATTTTAGGAAAGTGTGTATATAACTTCTTTGTTTCATTTCTGGGAAGAAGTAAATACTGGCCTGAACTGACAGGAGATCTTTCCCCAAATATAGCAGTTTTTGCCAAATATTAATTTGAAGTTGAATGAATTTCGAATTTTACTGTGAGCATTTGCAAGTGTATACCACAGGCAAGTTATCCATGAAGAAATTTATGGCATTTTTTGAAATGTAGTTTATCTTCCATGCGTATTCCTTCCCCTTTTACACAAAAATTATGACTTAAATAATGATCTGGATATTACTTAATATTTCTGAAAATTATGCTAGTATTTGTAGGAGTGGAGGGATATGTGATGAGAAGTGTTTCCTGGCTAGATGAGACATCAGAAACAAGTATCAGAAAAATACCTTTTTTAGTAAACGTTCTCTGTGAGTTGTGTCACCATTCTTGTAAATTTTCCTGTAAAAGTTCAGGTGAGGCTGATTGGGCTATGCCTGTATAGTCATCATTGAAAGCCAGATTTTCCTTCCCCAAGATGAGAATTTCAGAACTTTGGCATCTTCCAAATAAGAGAGACGATTTGCCCTATAGTACTTCACTAAATGAAAGGGTCATGAGTTCTTGCTAAAAAGAAATTGTCTCTAAAGTGAATATACTGCTGCAATTGCTAACACTACAAACAGCTTGGGTTATTATCAAAACATGTGGATTTTTGTTGGAAAATGTCTTACCTTCAGCACCACCAGCTAGTTCAGTTGTTTTTAGTTGTCACTTGCCTTTTTAAGGCTAAGTTTTCCTCTCTAGTTGAGTTACACAGTTGTTTTTGAATGTCCTGCTGTTATGTAATGCTGTTTTTTACATACTTATAAAAGTACCTTGCCATTTATACTTTCACTGTATCTAATTTAAGATAAAGGCCTCCTACTATCTGTACCTTTGTTTTCATCTTTGTAAATCATGACTTCCTTAAGTCTTGTTCAATCATAAACTGCTTGTTAAAGTTTTTGCACTTTGCAGGAAATCTTTTTGTTGTATTCTCTGCTTTTTAACCAAAGAATTACTTGGTACAATTTTCACATTGCTCCAAAGGGTAATATTCTGTCATGCTACTTAAAGATCTAACTAATAATGCATAGATTATGTGATAAAACCAGTGTTAAGTGAAACATGAACTATTTCTCTTAAAAATTCCAGTCTTATGATGTTTAATTAGCTTAGATTTTGCAGTCTTTGTGATAAATAGTAGATACGGGACATATTTTGCAGCTTTCTGTCTTGTGGCTTCAGTTACAGTATAATACCAAAGCTGGAACAAAAAGGTATCAGGGCAGTATCAAATGTGATTTACTTTAGATTGTGTTTATTTTGTTTATATTCTGATGTCTTCTATTTTATGGCAAACAGTTATGGTCTGAGATAAGAAGACATGAGATTTTAAAAGAAGAATTACGACAGAGAAGAAAGCAACTTGAAGCTTTAATGGCTGAACATCAGAGGAGGAGAGAGTTAGCGGAAACAGTATCTGCTGTTGCTGCCTCTGTTAAAAGTGAAGGATCAGAAGCCCGGTGTACTCCACAGCAGTGTAGAACTGAAAAGTAAGAACATAAGTCACTCCGTATTAATGGCTTCTGTTGTTCAGTGAGATATGATTCTTGGGCAGTTTCCTGCTTTCATCTGAGCACTGTGATGATACAGTAGAGAAGTAAATCAATTTCTTGACTTCTAAAGTGACTGTTAGTTGGCAACTTGCCTGTTTTATGGGTCTTCCCAGCATATTTAGTATACCTTGCTCTATAAATGGTGAAAAATCACCTAGGGAAGGGAGAATGTGTGAAAAATTGCTCAGAGTAATTTTTTGTCATACCTACGTAATTTATAACAATAACAAAAGAATAGTTTTCCAAGGGAGTAAGTAATTTTATTGAACTGTCCCAGTATCATAAGAATACTAGTTTAATTTTGTGTTAGTGAGATGTGTAATTTTGGTGCAGCTTAATTGAAGATAGACTTGTAATTGTCAACAGATTGTTTTAATAACTTGTCATAAACTGAAAAAAACTCCAAACCCCCAAAACTAACTCCTTCCTTCCCAAACACCCTCTTTCCTCCTCTCCAATGTTGACTAGGACAATGGCTACCTGGGGCGGTTCCACCCAGTGTGCGCAAGAGGAAGAGAACGGAGATGAAGATGGTTATCTCTCTGATGGAGTTGGCCAGGCAGAAGAAGAGGAAGAAGATGCCTCAAGTTTGAATGACAGTTTCTCTGTTTATCCCAATAACAACATACCAGAAAATGCATATATTGATAAACAAAACAGGGATAGGTTAGTGGTGTTACTTACTGATCTGATGTATTTCACACTGTATTTGGAAGGGGGGGAAGAAGCACTGAATGAACATCAAGGCATTCTTTAACAGCAAAGTTAAATACCTTTCTGTTTGCTAGGGAGCTGTGTGTAGTGGCATTTTCTTGTCTTGAGTCTCTGTAGTTGCAGTGTGTATAATTGGTTTGATATATTTCTTCTGTTTTCAGTCATATCAAATGTCTACCATTGAGCTCTCCAGTTGCAGTAGCTCCTTTATAGTCCAATGGGTTTTTTTGAATCAGCTTAAAGGAAAACCTTTATTACGTTTTTGTGGTGAAATTGATCATTCTCTTCAAAAACAGGAGTTCAGATAATTTAACTGAAGCTTCTGCTTTCAGATAGTTGGCTTTTGCAGCTTTGGAAACTATTTCCTATTAGATTTTTTTAATTCATAGGAATATTTAACTTTTGCTTATCTGATTGATTTCCTTAATAGTATTTGCGTGACTAATTGAAAATGCCATTGTAAAAGTAATGTATATCTTTTCACTTGATTTCCTCTGGTTTTGATACCAAGTAATTTTAGTACATACTGGCCTTCTGGTCAGAAGCTGGGCCTTTTAATTCTTAGTGCATTATGTTGGTGACTTCTGTTTTCATCTGCATAGATACTGTGTATTGCTAATGGACAATAATAAAGACAAGGTCCAGAGACATCCTTAGTGATTCTTTTTTGATAGTGGTTGCCAGTTGGATGGCTATTATTTTCCATTTGTTCAGGATAATGTTGGATTGACAAAAACCCATAGGTTATTAGCTGGCATGCACAAATGATCTGTGCCAGGTGTGTTGTTGGCATTCAACTGAAGTGTAATTTGAATAATGGAAGTGTCATTAGAAGAAGTTGTTTGAAATGTCAGCTTTTGTCCTCATTCTTCCGTTTTTTTCCACACCCAGGTGGAAAAAATGCCGTCCTCTTTCAGCAGATGGGAATTACCGTCCATTGTCTAAGTCCAGGCAACAGCAAAACATAAGTATGCGACGTCAGGAAAACCTTCGGTGGATGTCTGAACTTTCATATGTGGAAGAAAAGGAAAGATGGCAAGAGCAGATCAATCAGTTGAAGAAACAGCATGAATTTAGCGTCAGTGTTTGTCAAACATTGATGCAGGATCAGCAGGTAGATACAAAGAGAAGTTATTTTGCTGTTCTTTGCTGTTTATTTTTTGCTTCTTTGCAGCAGTAAGTTCTGGTTTTGATAGTTCAGTCACTGTTGTGTGTTTTCTTTCTGCAGACCCTGTCTTGTCTTCTACAGACTTTGCTTACAGGTCCTTACAATATGATGCCCAATAATGTTCCATCTTTGCAAGTACATCTTATTATGCATCAGTTAAACCAGTGTTACACTCAACTGTCTTGGCAGCAGAATAACGTGCAAAGGTTTGTTGACTGTGTTTATATTTGTGGAAGTTTAAATGCTTCAGGAACAGAGAACATGGTTAGGTGAATAACAGATTATGGATAATGCTTTAATTTGAGATGATTGAACTTGTGAGCTGATTACAAACTATGTATACAGCATTTTTGATTCTTCTTTTTTTCTTTTTCCACCACTGCTTTAGCACATTTGAAATGGTTCTCTGAGTAATTTTTAGTGAAGAGAATCAGAAGTTAGCATCTCTTCCAAATATCTGTGGCAATATATTTGGCTTTTTTGGTTTAGACTTGCTTTCCTTGAATATGCTTTTAAGTCTGTTCTTTTTTGCCGGACTGTGTGGCAAGATTCTGGATTCTAATGATTATAGAAAGATGGTGGAAAAGGTTTTTATCCTTTCTTAGTGTAGAATTTTTTTCTTACTGGTTTTAAAACTGTTCCTGTCTGTTGCTCAGGATTAAATACAAGTTGGTTTTCTTTTGTCCTTGGATTTGGTTTGTTTTTTCTCCTAGCTGAATAGAGCAGTTTCTTCCATACGTTACGGGGAGCAGGTGAAATAATATGAATCTCAAATTACGTTAGTGTAAATATGCAGTTTTCCCTTAGCATTCTTTTTCCCAAGTGATTATTTTTCCTTGTTTTCAAGGTTGAAGCAAATGTTAAATGATCTTATGCGCCAGCAAGAACAACAGTGTCAAGAGAAGCCATCGAGAAAGGAAAGAGGCAGTAGTACACCACCACCCCCATCCCCTGTTTTCTGTCCGTTCAGCTTTCCTCCACAACCTGTAAACCTGTTGAATGTACCAGGATTTACTAATTTTTCTTCCTTTGCTCCAGGTGAGTATGAGTACAGGTGTGAAAAGAATAAGAATTTAGAAGTTCATACTCATTTAATTGAAATCTTCATTTGAACTTGCTGGACCTCTGTGACTTTTCCTTTATATTAGAATGGTCTTTCAGTGGTGCTTGCATGAGTCTGTATTATCCTAGCAGAAATTTGTTAATGTCTATTGCAGAATATGGTGTAGTTTGATTTCAGTATGAACAGTAAGACTTTCTCTATAAGATGTTGGTTATAATTGAAAATGCCAACTCTGTAAAGTTAACACTTTTAATGTTCTACATCCAACACATGAAAAGCAGTGTTTAAAGCTTTTTCATAGCTTCAGTAATCATTTAATAGTGTTCTGATTAAGTGAGCCCCTTTATTCTAAGGTGTCACTTGGTAATTATTTCTCTTTTTCTTAGAACTTCCTGCACTTTTTTTTTTGTTTTAAATGCCTGTAAATGGTGTTTGTTGGTAATTTTTTATGCCATTAGAGGTATGGAATAACTGTTGGCTTGGATACAGTGTACCTAATCTCATTACCAAATCTACTTTTAGTGTTGAACCTGAAATGGGGGGGGGAAAATAGGTATTTTACTGTATTGTTTAAAGTTGTTAAAGCTGTCTTGATATACTTGAGTCATTTCAGGAAAACAGGAAATAGGCAGATATCTAGAGTGTCTGTTTTCTGTTTAAGAACATATTTTACATTATATGGAACCTGTGCAGAAGAGTAGTTAAGCTCACTTTGCCACTGCTAGAAAGATTCTGAAGTTAAAATAAGTATTATGAATTCCTTGGCCCTGTGAATACTTGTACCATTTAAATATTCTTATAAATTTGATGGTAGTTAAAGGATTGATAGTCTTCATGCAGACAGAACTCTGCCTTTTTGTCGTTATTACCTCCATTTTTCACTTTCACCGGTTTCTTGAAATATGTTTGTCTCTCCACTGACGATAGTGTGTTGTATCCGTTTGTATTTAAAACCTGCATTTAATTATGCATTTGAAACCTTCATCATGCTTTCAGGATAAGACCAGTTTTTGCTTACTTACCCACTATGTTTGCTTCATAATTTTATGTTGTCGCACCATGTGCCTGAAATTTGACTTATCATACAGATAAATGAGTTAGTATCATCTGACTCTCTTGTTTGCTTTGTAGGTATTAACTATAATCCAGTGTTCCCTTCTGGTTTTGGAGATTTTGCACACAATATTTCCCCACAGAGCAGTGAGCAGCAGGAGCCACAACATCATCTGGATCATAATGCTTCTGGGAAAACTGAGTATACTACGTTCCCTAAACCTTTTGAAAGTACATCCTCTAATGGAGCAGAAAAACAAAGGTAGTAAATGTCACAGTGCAACTCTTTGACTGTTTTCCCTCCCACACTTTTCTGGGGCTTGTGGGAATTCATAGTTCTTTTGGGGAGCTCATTGTAATAGAATTACAAGATGAGCTTTAATTCTACAGTTTCCAGGTTTTTGTGGGGTTTTTTGTGGGTTTGTTTGGTTTTTTTGGGGGGTGTTGTTTGTTTGGTTTTGGCTTTCTTCTTTTTTCAGTCAAATTTTCTGCTCTTCTATGTATTAATGTGTCACTTAATTTTAAGATCAAATATAATGCTGGAGTAGTTTTGTGATGCTTCTTGTATGTGGAGGAGGATTTAGTTTCCATGGTTTTCAGAAACTGAGCTGTTTGAATAACAAGAGAAAAGAATTTCAGTGAAGGCTTATTTTTTGTGCTATGGTAGATAGTAACGAATGTTGTTTAAAGAAATGTTTTGTCCTATACTATACTGTTTGAGCGCAGCAATAGCTGCATAAGTGTATTCAGATTGAAATCAATGATAAATGTAAATTTCTTCAAACATCATCAGTTTTCCATTTGGAAGGGTTCTCACTAGATTTCCCTTCCTTCCTTCTCTCTCCCTCCTCCCCTCCCTCCCACCCAGCATTCAGTTTGATGGCTGAGTAACTAGGGCATGATGGCTTGCATTATGGATAAAGCTATTTGTCTGATAATACATGCTGTTCCTTTCTGAGAGACTAGTTATGATATATTATGGTGTGTGTTTCCTTCTTTGTGACAGAAGGAGTCATAGACAGCATGAAGAGGAAATGGAAAGAAGATCAGCTTGGCTTAATGAGAGTCAGGAAGTGAAAAAAGATGATCAGTCTCAGCTGAAAGCAGGTTTTGCAGTTCCAGGACAAAACATTGCTTCTGGTCATAAAAATCAGTCTGATATGAGCAGAAGAAGAGACTTTGATGAAGAATCTTTGGAGAGTTTTAGTAGCATGCCCGATCCAGTAGACCCAACTACTGTGACAAAGACATTTAAATCTAGAAAAGCATCAGCGCAAGCAAGTTTGGCATCAAAAGATAAAACACCCAAATCAAAGAATAAGAGGAAGAGTTCTTCTCAGCTAAAGTGCAGAATTAAAAATACTGGTAGGTTGTAAAGTAATCTTAGATACCATAAGATACACAACTTGGATTATAATCGTTACGTTATGGAGAATTTACTCTCCATGAATGGTACCTATAGTAATGAAAAGTAAGTCACTGAAATATAAATTAATTTTGCATAATACACCTACTTCAGGTTTTTCAGTATTTCAGTAAATAAAAAGCATAGCTGGTTAGGGCATCATGATGTGAATGGATAGTAGATGCAGATACTTGAAGAATACACTCAAGATAGACCACTAGGAGAATCTTTGTCTTCATTAGGTCTTCACGTTCAAACTGGATGATTTGTTCAGATGAAGATGTCCTTCAGTAGAATACTGAATGAGAAGATAGGGACAGTACTAATATGTATAGTTGCAATCACTGAGGGTTAGGCTTCAGTGCACAGAGAATTTTTGGCTAGGAAACATCACTTTTTTTTTTCATCTTTGAGATTGCCTTCTGATAAGTTCTTAAATGTAATAAAACATTTTGTAAGCTATTTTTTTATTTCTTCCTTTTCATTCCCTCACATTAGGTTACGAAAGTGCAAGTGCTTCAAGCATGTGTGAACCCTGCAGGGGCAATAAAAGCAGACATGTGGAAAAGGTGGTTCATGCAAAGGTGTTCAGCAAAAGGAATCGGGAACAATTGGAAAAAATCATTAAATACAGTAGATCTACAGAAATGTCTTCAGGTATTCTTTTCTGATGTAAATATTTTGTGAACTGTGAGTAAAAGACCATGCTTTGTTGCTAGTGTATTATTTAAAAGCAGTACATTATGACAGGAAGACACGACTGTATATTTAGGATGCTGTAAATTTGAAAGTGTGTAAAAAAATTGGATATTGATTGCTTTTGGGTGATTTCTGTAGATTAGGTACTTGATTGCTGGGTTTGTTTCTATATTTAACTGTAAAACAAACAAAAGTCTAGCCAATAGAAATGACCGCCCATTTGTTGATGTCTTTATGGAAAGTAACTGCGCAACACATTAAACTTTGTTTAAACTACATCCTGTACTGCATACATGTTTTCTTTCTATTCTTAAAGGAACCCTATCAAGTATCATTCAAACTCCATCTTATAACATCACATAAACCCTCACATTTTTGCCATCTGCACTGCTTTTCTTGCATCTAGATCATAAATGTATTTATCTTTTTAGGTTCTGATAGTATCTTCTGTTTGAAAGATGCAGAAATTCTAGCCATCGTAGCACGATGTACAGCTTTGTCAATGTTGCTGTGTCCATGCTAAGAGCTGTTTATTGGGATACGTAACAAACTTTTACTGATAAAATTCTCACAATAAGCAGCTTTGCTGTGGTTTGAAAGACTAAGCATTTTTCCTCCTGCTATTTTATATAGACCCTGTCTTTATTTCTGGTGCACATTTTTGTGTTTATCACTGTCTATCCCCACTTTCCTACAGCGCATGCTAGGAGAATTCTGCAGCAGTCTAACAGAAATGCATGCATTGAAGTGCCAGGTAATGCATTCAGTGCTTAGCTTCAACAATGTCCTGTTATATTTTTCTTTTTTTTTTTTTTTTGTCTTAGCTTTGGTCCTGTAACAGACTGTTTAGCAGATGTTCAAAATTAGTACTATTGCAGCACCTTCTCTGTAAACAAGGCAAGGGAAGTTACTTGTGATTTACATGAAATGCAGTGATAAAAACTGCTTTGAATTGTAATTGTGGAGAATGTGTTTATCATATTCTTGGTTAGTCATGATTACCAATAAAAATACGCATGTAGTTACTACAGTAGGAATCTAATTTCTGTGGGCATTTTTAGCAAGTTGAAAAGCTAATATTGTATTTTATTGATGGAGGAGAGGAGTGATTTCTGGTGGCTTATTAATGGTTGAAAAGGCTTTATGCTTAAATACTATTAAACTATTTGCAGGTAATCAAATTGCACAGTAACATCTGTTGTATTGCTGATAACTTCATTAACTTAAATACTAACAAATACGCATCTGTTAAACTAAGCTGAGTTTTCCAAGTGTAACTTTTTTTTCCATTCAACACTTGCTAAAATATGTATGTAATACTTGAACTGTTGTGAGGGCAATCCTCAATTCTCAAAGGAGTGTGAGACTTACTAGGGAACACGTTGTCTTTTCATAAATATGTAGTAGGGCTTAAGGATATGATACTGATTATATATCTATGAGAATGCAGGATTTATGCTCATGTGGGAGGTGTGGCAAGGAATAGCTTTCTTAAATTCAGTCTAGAGCTCTCTTAATATGGTTGGTTATGTTGCTGAAGTGTAGACTTGCTAATATTATGTAAATTTGAGAAAGTATTGTTCAGAAGTATAAAAAAAGTTATTCCTATGAATGCTTTATATAGAGAGGATTGCATAAATTATTATTTCAGAATGTTTAAATCACTGTTGCCCTTTAGGAAATGAGTGAGTTTTAAGAAAGCAGCTATATAATGGAATCTGCAATGATTGTGATATAGTTTGTGTACCTGTCACTTGCGTACCTATTAGGCCGTTGTCTTTCAACTGGATGCATGTCAAGGACTTGATGAATTCCGTTTTTTCTACAGAAACTGGTAGTGATCTTTCTATGTTTGAAGCTTTGCGAGACACAATTTATTCTGAAGTGGCAACTCTTATTTCTCAAAATGAGTCTCGTCCCCACTTTCTTATTGAACTTTTCCACGAGCTTCAGATGCTAAATACAGATTACCTGAGGCAAAGGGCTCTATATGCTTTACAGGTATGCACAAAAATCTTGCGTATGAATCAAAGAAATCTTAGATCCTTCTTTACAGTATTGATTTATTATCTTTTCCAGGATATAGTGACCAGACATTTATCTGAGAACAATGAAAGAGGGAAGTGCACAAAATCACTGAATTCTGGAACATGGGTGGCATCAAATTCTGAACTCACTCCCAGTGAAAGCCTTCCTTCTACAGATGATGTAAGTTTTAAAGTTCAGAAGCTAGTTTACTGTCAGCTTTTCTTATTTTTTCAATTTACATGCATGCTTGTGTACTGGAATATTTAGTATAGCAATTTACTTTTTCTAATATTAGTATCAACTTACACAGAGTTTTCTAAACAAAGTAATACAGGGGAATATTAATGAAAAATGATTAAATATGGTAGGATTCTTGATGCTGGAAATTAGTGTGTCGGGAAGGAATATGACATGGAGGGGGATGTAAATCAGAAACTGATATTCAAAAAGACTCAAAATCTGCTAGTGAGTAATGTTAGGGCAAAATTTCCCCCCCAATTTTTTCTTTTTTGTATCTAAGGGATCACTGATGCCTCTGTAGAGTTTATGTGGTTTATAGCAGAAATATTAGAAGCAAACGTGGTAGAATCACCTGATGAATCTGTGCTGTAAGCAATTGTTCCCCAGTCAGGCGGCCTGGTGACAAGTCTTGATACTGCAGCATGTGGCTGAAAAAAATGCAGGCTTGTTGATGCATTTGTAAGAGGATGGTGCATTCCAGCTTTGTAGTCTCTTGTTTGATGTCTTTTCAGGAAGCATTTGGCAAGAACTTTTCTACAGAAGCATGTCAAGGTTGTGAACAAAATGATGCAGACAATAGGAGTATTATATCTACATCTTCAAATTTTGAACCTTTTGCCACAGATGACCTTGGTAAGAATGATGTGGTTTACCATGCTGTGTTACTTCCTCTGTCCCAAGCTGCCTACAATTGTCTGTGCTTGAATATAGTGTATTATTCTTTGATTTTTAGTGTGTTATCGCATGTTTTGTAAAGAACTTAAATTAGCCACTTGTGAAACACTTGGAGCTGATCAAAGTGTGTAATAAAGTACTATAATTCACGTACAGTTATATGTAGTTTTCAAAACTTGTGGCTTTGAATTTATTTTTATTATTGTTTATTTGACGATCAATTGATTTTATTTTTTTTATTTAGATTAAAAGCTCTTTTTATTCTAAATATAGGCAACACAGTGATTCACTTAGATCAAGCTTTGGCTAGGATGAGGGAATATGAGCGTATGAAAATTGAAGCTGAAAGTACCCTTGACTCTGAGGGCTGCTCTAGTAATTTTCAGGGTGCTTCTGCTGCTAAATTAGAAGGTATGCACGTATATACATATTTTGCTTAGTTTTAGAAAATAATTACTTTATCAGGAATCATGTAATTGGCTGAATTACTTTCCTCTTCATTTATTTTGAAAACTTAGCATAAGTTTCCAAGGAACTTTGCATACTTAAGTAAATATTATTTATTTTTTAATTGAAAATACGTGGTTTTGAAATGACATTTCTTTGATAGTGATGTTGAATGACTTAAATGTGCCGGTTTTTCTTTTTTCTTCCTTTTTTTTTTTTTTCTTAAACAAGGTCCAAGTAACAGTGAATGTCCTCCTGTGCTGCAGTTAAACGAAGCTCCTGCAGTTCCATGTCCTCGTGTAGATACTCAGCAGCTTGACCGACAGATTAAAGCAATTATGAAAGAGGTCATTCCTTTTCTGAAGGTAAAAACTCCTTTGAATAAGATGTAAAATAGGATAGGAAAGGGATCCGCACAATTGCGTGGAAAGCATTGCTTAAAATGGGTAACTTGCATCTTGGAAACAGCTGCCAATAAGTGTGTATCGAGTTGCAGACTTCACAGAGGAGGAAGCAATAATTAAATGCTCCAACAGAAAGATTGGAAAGATTTTGTGGGACTTTTAATAAGAGAAAAATTATATTTCTAGATTGCTAGAAAGGGCTGGTGAGTTGGCATCAAGAAGAATAGAGATTTATTTTTTTGTAGCTGACCAAATCAAGTAGAAATTTTTGTCCAAACGTTAAAAGATGACATGTATTGAAAAAGTGGGATAAAGCTTTGTATGTCATGGAAGAATCAGTCATTAATGGACTATGGCATCTGCTATAACAGTGTTTCACTTAGTTTGTTTTGTGAGTTGGGTTAGGACCTGCTCATGGAATGCTGTTCCTTCGGAGGACAGGTGATGTTTTTATAAATTGATTTCAGTATTGGACTTGATGGCTAGTTTGGGGTTTTTAAGTAGTAACTATGCTTGTGTGATACTTGTTTAGGAGCACATGGATGAAGTGTGCTCGTCGCAGTTACTGACGTCAGTAAGACGTATGGTCTTGACTCTTACACAACAAAATGATGAAAGTAAAGAATTTGTGAAGTTCTTTCATAAGCAGCTTGGCAGTATACTTCAGGTTAGTAGCTTTTCAGTGTTGTTTTGCCACCCTGTTTCAACTTGGATAATGAGCAGCAGATAAACCAGCTTCCCTGAAGCTGTAAAATACAGGATAGTAGTAGCTGTTCAACTTTGATACAGCAATGAAGTATTTATTACCTTGTTTTCTAAAATTAAACTTCACTGGATACAGAACTTCTTTTCCATCACTGCCAAATAACGAGAGGTGTATCTTCAACCTGTGGCTGTCTTCAGAGAAGGCTCTGGTGATGCCTTTAATAGACTTTTTGTATAAATTCTTTAAAATCAATAGGCTGCTCTTGCTCCTTTTTTTCCCTACAAGAGTTTAAATCAGTAACTTGATAAGTTCTGTTACTTGATTAGAGATTCTACTTAAAATTTATTTTCAGACACTAAACTGTATTTTAAAACAAGTACTAGCTATTGTATGCCTGACTAATTTTAAATTGTTCGGAATATCACAAATAATTAGTTTTCGAAGTTTGAAAGCCTGTTTCAGAAACAGAAGAATTTTTTCTCTTCACAGGATTCACTGGTGAAATTTGCTGGTAGAACATTAAAAGACTGTGGAGAAGATCTTCTTGTAGAGATCTCTGAAGTGTTATTTAATGAATTAGCCTTTTTTAAACTAATGCAAGACTTGGACAACAACAGTATTTCTGTAAAGCAGAGATGTAAAAGAAAAACAGAAAATACTGAAGCGATACAATCTTATGCTAAAGAGGTTTGTCTTATCACATTTTTCAAAAATACAGCTTTTTTAAGTCTCTTACATACCTGTATTTCCTAAACTGGTTCAATTACCTTAGTTTATACGTTGTATATATGTGGGGTTTGAGAGTTTTGTTAGGTATTTGTTGTTTGTTTGTTTTCATTTTACATATGAGTGCTATGTAGTCACAATATTGCTTGTGTAGAAGCATG
Source organism: Forpus xanthops (assembly GCA_032466535.1). Classification (NCBI taxonomy): domain Eukaryota; kingdom Metazoa; phylum Chordata; class Aves; order Psittaciformes; family Psittacidae; genus Forpus; species Forpus xanthops. The sequence continues at coordinate 7,616 of JASSUY010012650.1, read as the reverse complement.
AACTAGTTTCCCTCATTTAGGGAGATGTCCTGTATTATAGATGAGCATCTGTTATAGATATCTAAGTGTAGACTTTGGTTTTGGTAATTCACAGGAAATGTGTTTTAATGGTTATATGTGCACATAAGAATGAATGGTCAAGTCTTGGAATAGTATTAACGTCTAAGGCCATTGTGTAGTTATTGTGGTTTAACCTCAGCCAGCAGCTCAGCACCACACCACCACTTGCTCCCTTTCCCCCAGTGGGATAGGAGGAAGAAACAGAAGAGTAAAAGCCAGGAAATTCCTGGGTTAACTTAAAGGACAGTTTAGCAGGTAAAACAAAAGCCCAATGTACAATCGAAGCAAAACAAGGGGTTCATTCACTACTTCCCACTGGCATGGAAATGTTCAGCCATCTCCCGGGAAGCAGGGCTACATCACGCATAATGAGTACTTGGGAAGATAAATGCCATCACTCTGAAAGTTTTTCCCTTTCTTTCTTCCTCCCCCAGCTTTAAATGCTGAGCATGACACCAGATAGGATATCCCTGTGATCAGTTGGGATCAGCTGTTCTGGCTGTGTCCCCTCCCATCTTCTTGGCATTCCCAGCCTGCTCTCTGATGGACTGGTGTGAGGAGCAGAAAAAGCCCTGATGCTGTGTTAAGCAGTGCTCAGCAGTAACTGAAATATTCTTGCGTTATCAACACTGTTTTCAGCACAAATTCAAACTGTAGCTCCATACCAGCTAACATGAAGAAAATTAATTCTATCCCAGCTATATATTTTGACATGGCAGTCCCAGTTCATAATCCATCCATGCCTACAGCTTTTCTTGCAGTAACTTAGGTACAGTCTTTACCTGACTTGAGTAAGTCCTATGCAGTCATCAGATAGTTGGCTTGTTGACATATATAGAAAGTTTCACTTTCTAAACTCAGTGTATAAAACATGTATAAAATTTTCAGAAATATTTGAGACTGTGATACATACTCTCTAATAAAGCAAGTTTTGGTTGGCTTTTGTACCATTTACATTATTAAGATGTTGTATCACCATTTCTAATTTTAGTATTGCAGTTTTTAGGAGCATAGCATTTTTTAGGTAAAAAATTAACTGTTTACAAAACAAACATTAAAACAGATCATATACTTACATCAGTCAGGTATCTACCTTAGTGTTTCTTCTTAGTTATGACTTCAGTGTCCTTTCAGGTTTTCCTTTAGAAAAACAAAACTAAAACCTGAAACTCATTTTAAAATTTCAACAGCAGGTATTTTGTGAATCTGTCATAAAGTTCTGTAAGCAGTTTTAAGCATATCATCAGCTATATTTCCAGTTCAACTTGGGTATACCAGTAATATGACTAGTATGAGAGAGACTGTGGAGTGCCTTGTAAAAAGGCTAAAGAAACACTCATGTCCAAGTCTTTCTGGAGTCAGACTTATTTCTGTCTGAAGTCGCTCACTGGGTCCTTATTACTTAAAGAATTGATTCATACACTCTTATGAGGACACGTAGAGCTAACTTAGATCTGTTATTTCTTATCTTTTGGAAGATGAAGAATTAGGATGAAGGCCTATTTGCCTTGTTTTACTATGGCAGCAGTTCATATTCAACAGAGTGAGGGGTGAGCCAGAACTTACAGGTCCCCAGTTACTTTGTACAGACCTGCACAATTATCTTAGTGTGGTCTTCTTGCAACTTCGAACTCTGGGATCTTAATGCAGAAACATCTGATCTTGCTCTATTTTGTGGCTATCTTGAGTCCAGTAAACTAACTGATTTTAGATTCCATGCTGAAAAACACAGCACTTTCCTGACAGGAGCTGGTGCATCTAATTCTATACGTTAACTAAGATTCAACCATACTTTGGAAAATTAGCCCACATAGACATTTGAATAGAAAGGACTAAAACTGTTTCTGTAATGTTTTGCAACTCTCAACTTGTCGAAGCATCTGTGTAAACAGGTCATAGTGTAGAAGCTCCTGTGGCTTACTGCCATTTTGAGGTAGTAGTTCTTGGTAAGATTGGCATTTCAGCCAGGCTTTCATGAAGCTTCAGTTTGGTTCAGTATTTCAAATTTATTTCAGTTTAGAATTGAAGACAGTTTGTGTTTCTTCTAGGCAAAAAAAGGTGTCCAAGTGGATGTTTGTTCATCTGCTGAAGATGTCGATGAGGACAAAGTATGTTTATGCTTCTCAACTGTCTTTATTCCTGAGATAATTTCACAGATCAGTTAGTCTTACTGCTTCTGTTATATAAATCTAGTATCTGTAAGGAGCCCATTTCCTAGTGTTTATAAATATATTCAATGTCATGGATTTTATCTCCTTTTTGTTATTTGCAGCGATTTATTTTATCAAAGTAACAAAGTAAATTATAATTTCCTTTTTTTAATATGAGTAGATGGTCTGGGAAGGAAGTGACTACCAAAAAATCTGCCTTCGTCAATAAATCTTTGTTACTGTATGCATTCAGTAAACATGACTTGGATATCACTTTCTTGGTTGCTCTTGTTTTATTCTCATTTCTACTGCAGAGCCATTACTAGCTTAAACACTATAATAAAGTATTTTCTTCTTAACTTTCAAGAAGTGCATTCAGATCAACAAAGATAGTATTGAGGATGTTTTTCTGTTTATTGTTGGTGTCCTTTATATAGAGTGACCTTTGCTTTAGGACTGACAATTTGAAAGTCTAAAGCAAAGTTTATGTTGAATGCTACACAACTGTAATGGAGTAATTTGTTATTATACTCACTGAGCAGCTTTAGGGTTGGATTTAATTTTTCCTTTAGTATTCCTTTTCTGTAATTTTAAAGACAAAAGGAAAGACCTGTTTTGAAAGTGTTTATTATGGGATTTAATGTGGGTCTGTTTCCCTTGTTCTCAGCTCAGAGCACTGAGCATGCAGTCATTTGCTGAAGAATTCAGTAACAAGGACAGCTTAACTATTTTTAGCAATTAGCATTTTATTTCTTAATGGTGTGGAGTAAGTTCTTTTCATCTTAAAGAGAAGGCAGAAGTTTTGAGTCAGGACACAAGGTATTTGCTCTCAAAGTGTGCATTTGCTCTTGGGTGTTGAATGTCAGTGCCCCAGATTTCTGCTTTTGCTCTTTCAGTTTGTTTTGAAAACCACTAAAATCATTGTGTTTGGAGAGATGAGTTATATATGAAGCTTTGTAGTTTCTGCTGGAATATTGTACTCTTTCCAACCAAGGGAAAGAGATGGGTAAAGTACTAGGTAGAATGTTGAATGCTTTCCCAAACAGGCATAGGCATATGTGTAGGCATGTATGGGCTTACAGTTACCGTAGCACTGCTTTGGAACCAAAAGTGCGTATCACTTATTAAGGTTGCGTATCACTTGGTATAGTTGCTGTAGTGTAAAAGAGTGCTGTCAAAATTTGAAGCCTAGCTGAGGGATTTACTTGGAGATTCATATAGGCTAAGCATAATGTTTTTACTCAAGTAAATTCTAAATAGAAAATCATTCAACAGAGAAACTGCTGAGTAGCTGTTGCTAAAGAAATGAGAAGCTGTAGTTAGAAATATTCCCAATGTTTTCTAGAAGTCATTTAGAAACAGAGAAGTTGCTAGAAGGACTAATGCAGGTGTGTCTGTCTTCCTCTAGGTAATGACAAACCTAATTTAAATAAGCTTTTTTAAGCTAGAATACTGATCAGAGTGAACCTTTTCGGATAATGAAAAGTTCACGTTAGAATGTCCTTGATAACGACGTCTGAACAGTGCATGATCTCTTATAGTAAGCTCTAATGCTCTATTTTAAGAGTAGCTTCATTTCAAGGCCTTAAGTACTACTTAAACATTAATTTTAGTCTGTAGATATTTCTGAGTAGCAAAGGTGACTCCTTAATGCAGAAGCCATAACTTAATCTACAGATAAGCAAACATGAAAATGTGCAATATTCTTTGTTTTCCTAGGACAAGGATGAGACTGAAAATGTTAAAGAAGTACAGGACTCCAAAATATTTGATGGTAATGGAATTCCTGAAAGTATTAGGTCCGATGGGTCTGATCCAGAGGAAGATGAGGAGAACGAAAGTGGTCCAGTGGCAATAAGTACGTGATTTTTTTGTAAAGCTCATTATTCAATGCTTTTGCTGTAGTTGTGACCAACTAATTTTACAACACAATTTGCTTGAAGTACTGCTGTGTAACACCTCCCCTCATGGATTTTCTAGTCATATGGTCACAGAATGGTCTGGGTTGGAAGGGACCTTAAAGACCATCTAGTTCTAACCACCCCCTGCCACTAGACCATTGGAAGGTGCTCAAAACCTTACCTAACCTGGTCTTGAACACTTACGGGGATTGGGCATCCAGAGGTCTTTTCCAGTACTGCATTTGCTAGTGTTGTGTCATGGGTTAAACATTCCAATTGGAACAGCTTTTTGTCGTCAGTACATCTGTAAAAACAGATTAGAATCAGATTAAGTTACATATCCTGCCTCAGCTAAACTTGAACTTTCTCAACCTTTAAATTGAACATATGAAAGCTGCTGAAATTTCAGACTTTTTTTCATGTGAATGATGATTTTATTTTTTTTTTTTTAACATGCTTCCACTTGAACTTGCATTTTTTTAATGATTTGTTGTGCTGTTTGTGACTTTACACCAAATACAGCTTGGTTTCACTTAGATTAATTTCTTTTCACCAGCTTGCTTAATAACTTAGATATTTCACATCAGCACAGTGTGGTTGGAAAATAGCTTATGGGGAGCTTATGGATCCTTGGAAGTTCAGTCATCACTATATCTTAAATTTCAAAGAAAAGTTTGAAGTAAGAGTTGCAACTGATCATTCCAGTAAATTTCCAAAAGGGGGTTGTGTTTTGTAGCCTGACTTCTGCTCTGTCAGACTGTGTCAGTGTGTAAATACAATACGGAGGTGGTTTTCCATTGATTTCCCTTCAGGTTTATCAAAAGCAGAAACGCAAGCTTTGACTAACTATGGCAGTGGAGAAGATGAGAATGAAGATGAAGAAACAGACTTTGAGGAAGGGCCTGTTGATGTGCAGACATCACTACAAGCAAGCAGTGAAGCAACAACTGAAAATGAACAGGTATCACCAAAGCTGTAAATGCAGTAAAAGCTTGAGCCAGTGCACAGCTTTTCAATATATATTTTTATGTATCTCAGTTTTTCTTGTTGCACTGTTTTTATACAAATAAAAGTAGAATGATAGAAGAAATAACTTGTTTTCAACCTTCCTTAATAGACTTCAAAGGAAGAATTGAGTAGGATAAAAAGCAGTGAGATTTTGTCATCAGAGCAAGAATCTGTTAATGCTAAAGGTAAGACCCTTGTGCAGTAACTGAGAGATTAGTGCTTCTGTATGAATTTGCGTGCTGTGAGAATTACTTTGGACAGTGCCTGTAATACATGTAACTGAAAGGAAGGTGTTCAAAGCTGCAAGAGTTTACTGGGCTGGGTTTTTTAATGGAACTGTATCAGTTGACTTGACCTCTCTGTTGATCCTAGATATAACAGACCTTTAAAGGAGGAAACCTGGAATAAACTTACCTAGATAGATGTGGGTTTGATGCTTGAAATTAGCGTGAATTTCAGTTAACTGTTGCAGCCCTTGGCATATAATTGTAATAGTTAAATTTGTCAGTTAATAGTATTTATTTTTAATGTTTAGATTTGCCTAGTACTTGTATTTCTGCTACTACCATTTGCTAGCAATTGAAATCACGTTATATTTTAGAGATTTATTTCTGTAAGGCTGTGTTGTAACTGATTAAGAACTGAGAAATAATTTTCTGTCAAAAGGCTCTACTGGGTAGTATGAATGTGACTTCTAATCCAGCAGTTTTACCACCTTCTCCTGGGTATCCTTCTGTTGCAAATACTTGCTTTGTTCCTGGTCTTTTTCCATAGGCTAAAAGCAGTATTTGAGTGGATCCTGTGTTGCCATAAGAATGTGGCAAAATGTTAAGGAATTTATTGTTCTGCATTATTTATTTCCTCCTATCTAGAATGGATATTTTACAGTAGGTTATACAGTTCTGTAAGTTGTTTTTTGTTGCTTCTTAATTTTTAAAGCTGTATCAAGTCAGATATTTTGAAGTCTCATTCTGTCTTGTGCTAATTGCTGATACTTAAGAAGAGTACAAGTAACTTCTGCTGTTCATTTGTAGCTTTGGGTCATAATCTAAAAAACATAATAGAAAGATCTGGGATTTTTGTATGCGCAGGATCTTTTCCTGTCTCTACCTAGTTAAAATGTAGTTTTGTGGTTTTAGGTGAAGAAGATGTGGCTACAATTTTGCCTCATTACCTCAATGGCGTAGAGAATACACCACCTTTAACACTCAGTACGCCAGAATCCTTTGTAACAGCCAGCATGAAAACAGAAGAATCAAGCTCATCTGTAACAGTAAATGAAACTCAAACACTGGATACAACACATGTGGAAAACAAATCAGCTGCAAGTTCTGAAAGCTCCATGGCTGGCAGCCCTGATACTGAGTCACCTGTGTTGGTGAATGAATATGTATGTATATTCCATTAAGTTACATCCAAGAGAAATGAGAAGCTGTTTTCTATTTCAATGTTATGTCTAGTTTACAGTCCTGTTCAGTTTTCATTTGTGAATTTGATATGGGTATTGGGTTTTGGTGTGACTTTATAATAATAGTCGAGAATCTAGTTTTTGAGGGAAGATAAACTGAAGTAGCACTGTTCAGGAGTAGCACTCTTAAATGTCACTGCTCCTATCTACAGGAAGCTGGTTCTGGAAATGTTAGTCAAAAATCTGATGAAGATGACTTTGTGAAAGTTGAAGACTTGCCCCTTAAACTTGCAGTATACTCAGAGGTATTTTGCTATTGTTTGTGGGGTTGTTATGTAGCAGTCTTAATTATCAAAAGAGCAGTAAGAATTATACACTATTTTGAGTTTTGGTTTCTGTCTTACAAAGGCAGATTTAATGAAGAAGGTGGCAACAGAGGCCCAAACCAACAGTTTGTCTGATGAGTTACTGGGTGGAGGTGGAGCTCAAGATCAAGAATTAGTAGGAGATGCCCAAGCTTTGAAAGAGCCTGGTAAAGATTCTTTTTTAAGTCCTCTACACCTATTGGGAAAACACTCTGGAATGGCCTAGAATTTAAATATCTTGTTACCACTGATGGAAGTAAGCAGTCATCATGGTGCTGAAAGACTCCTTTTTTGTTATGTGCATCTTCAAATGATGTATTGAAATAAAGTGATTTTGCTTCTGTCTTTTCTGTACATATATTTCTGTTAGATTATGTGACTGATAGTCATAAAAGGTAACATGCTATAACAGGATGGTTTTAAAACTTATTAAAATGGAACAGTATTTTTGTTTCTTATTACACAAGCTGAGGTTTAATGATGTAAATTCTAATTGCTATTATCTGATATAATAATGCTTAATACAGTTTGCTGACACACTGCTCAGTGGTTTTTTTAATAGAAGAGTTCAAGGGACTTCTCAATAGTAAAACCTCTCTTCAGGGAAATGAAAACAAATTTTAGTGTGAAGCATACCATGAGATAGAAAAAACTTTGTGTGTATGACAATAAAAACTTGTCACTCTCACAAAACAGTATTTATGCAGCTATGACAACCTAATGG
>JASSUY010012649.1:43539-54066 GCA_032466535.1 Forpus xanthops | reverse complement strand
TTTATGTTATACCTTAGTTACTAAACTGTTCTTATCTCAACCTGTGGGAGTTGAATTCTTTTGATTCTCCTTCCCATTTCCTCGGGACTGGGGAAGAAAGAGGGGGAAGCGCACAGAACTGTTTGAGGGGCCTCAAACCACGACAGAAGACAAGAACTTCTTACCACACAGATTCCAGATCCATCAAGGCATCTGTTTGCATTACCATTACAGTCGCAAGGAGAGCATTTTCCTGAGTTGGTACGGTAAAATCCTTCTTGGCAGTCCTGCAATGAGAAAATAAAGTATTTCCTATGCATACGTTTTGGGAGAGTTAGGTTTGGCTGAGAGGCAGGGGAAAGCAAGAATTACAACAGCCAGGTCTCCCCAGAGCACAGTGTACAACCTCATCATAGCAGACCACACACACACACTGCTGAACTTGAATCTGTTCTTTCATTCCCTGCCTTTTTACTTGGTTTTTTGCCTATAGTAATTAATCTGTCAACATTCCTACCTGTGTCCTACCCCTGGCCTGCAGTGGGTGCCTTTCTGCAGGTGGGGACCTGGTTTTAATTCGTACTAGAGGGTGAGTTAAGTAGAAGCAATGATCCTTATTCAGTAAAGAAAGTATATTTATAGGAAAATTATAGATGTTCTAAAAAAAGCAAAGCTTGATAAAATTTGCATCAAAGCTTTGATGAGTTGGATGAAGAGCCTAGAAGAGGCAGAAACATGTATGCAATTTCACACACTTATTTCTTATGTCACGTGAAAAATAATTGAACTGTTGTGTCTCTAAAGGGCTGATTATTTCCTGTAATGACAACAGACACATCTCACCAGCCTCACAATCAGCCATCCAGCTAGCCAGACAGCCATGTTTTGATAGCCCCCCACAACAGCCAGCCAGCTTTCATTCAGAAGGGCATTTTCTTGTTATTTCTTAAATGTGTGGCTGTGCCTGATGTATATAGTTTAGTACTTTTGATGATTTAAAGAACTTACCAAAATGAAACAAAAGATTGTAAATATTTATCTCACCTTTTTAATGCTATCAGAGGAATCAGAAATGCAAACAAAGCTATTAAGATGCCTAAGACTGGAAAATCAAACGAAAGAGGATGGCTTATGTTTGATATGCTTGTGTAAATTCTTGTTCTCTGCTGAGGATCTTCTGCCTTACTATGCAAAGCTGGCAAGACGCGCACAGGTTGACCTCACTAGCAACCTGTTACTCAGTCAGCACATGCTCACCCTGTGCAGTCTCCCTGTATCACATGTGTTATGTTAGATCCATGCAGATTCATGGATTTTTGGATCCTAAATCTCTTACCATGCTTAATTCTTGAAATGTTGTTGCAGAGATGCTGTGAAGGCTCTAGCATGTCATATCTTCAGAAATAGCGTACCATACCCTGTTTCTGTTAGCATTTACAAATGCTGTCCCTGAGGTGGCTGTCAGATCCTGAGATATACCAGGCTGCTCCTACAGCACTTTGTGTATTCTGTGGCTCTTGAGGACACTTTGCAAAAAGTGGGAAAAGTGAAATTCAGACGAACCAGAAAGGTATGATCCTTCTTGCTTTTTTTTATGAGCTATGAGGCTTCTTATTATATTGTACTGATATAATTGGAGTTAGATTTTCTTTATATCTACCTCTTCCTCATTTTCCTGGGTTGCCCTGGAATAAAGGATGATTCCTTTTCTGCACTGAGCTAACTAATGCTTCCTGTACCTACTGTAAGCTATGACATGAACAGCAGTTCTACAGTAACAAATGCAGCACCATGCAGTGATACCTCCACTAGCTGCAAAAAGTAGTCTAAGTAGTACTGCTAAATAGCCCTCGTGGTGGCTGTGGCTATTTAATCCTGGCTCAATGCTATGTCCATACTGCTTCTGGGACCTGAACTTTTACATCTGTGGAGCACTGGCTAGCAAAAGCCAGCAATCCTGAGATTCATCTGCATGTTAACTTCCATTCTCAAGGATGGCTAGATACTTCAATCCAGCCAGATAAGCTGCTTGTTTAGGAAACAGTATATCTTAAGAGATGAGTAACAACAAACTTTAAAAATGAGGTTTACAAATGAATCGTTAATCAAATCTTATCCTAGAGAGCTCTGAGAAGCTGAGATGAACATAAATGGAAAGCTCAGTTGCCTTTACCATTCTTGCACAAAATATTTTATCTGGCTTGCTTTGGAAACACTTTCTTGGGTAATAGCTCCTAGGAGGAAAAGCCTTCATACCATAGCCACTTTGGGACAGCAGAAATACTGTCTATTTGTACTGCTTGTTTCTTTCAGTTGGTTAGTCTTAACAACTGAGCTGTAGGACTGGCCTCCACCAGATTACGGATTTCAGCTGAATGATTACGCCACACACAGTGGAAGGGAGACAGTGTCTAAATTGAAAACAGATTCTTATCCCAGTGTCTGTCTTGGCAATATTTCTCTCCACCCATGCAGATCTAAGGCATGTTATATTCTCTGATGCCCCTCAATTGGTGGGTGGTCGTAGCTGGTCTACTAGCCTCTGCTCAAAAGCTTCCTTGGTTATTCAGGCCTAAGCAGGATTACTTTTTATTTAATGGCCATGAATATGAACAATGAAAATAAGTGTGTGAAAAGGTGTCTATGTAAGTCCTTCAGTCAATCATAAAGATCATCACCTTCATACTTCAGTTAAGGGTATGCCTGCATAGTAGCCATGAGTGAACTTTCATCTAGTCCACTCACCCAACAGTAACAGGTTGGGCGCAGTTCAGCGCAACTTCACTGGTATCAGCTGTATGGGCAAGGTTGTACTATATTTGCTGAAGTCCACTGGGAACCAGTTTCACCCCTATCTAAGCAGACAGACTTCTCAGTTCCTCAAAACATCTACCTCAGTTTTGGGTGCCTCTGTTATTTTTGCTCCTCTTGAAAGTGAGATGCAGGATCCTAAGAAACCTAGGTATTTTTTGGTAACATTTTTCTCCTCTCATTATTCAATTAATCACAAAAAATCAGAAGGTGCTGAGGCTCACTATTTTGATGCAGTATTTTAAACCATGAGTTGCATCAGTTTAAACCAGAAATGAGGTATTGACAATCAGTGCTATGATGGAAGTGGGGATGAGGGGAAAATGGGATCCAGATTGTTCCCTTCAGGTTCAGAAGTTTTGTTAGGCACTCTCAATTATTCTGATATATTTTTGTTGCTCCTTGCCCTACTAGTGATAATGGAGTGCTCGGTTAATTGTTCCAGGGCATGAGCCAACATTGTATTTATAAAAAGAAGTGTGAGAGTGTTGAGCTAATTGGGGGATTCAAATGGTTGAATGTTCTGGGAGCAAAAATAATTGCACACAAAGCACAAACAAGTCTGGAACAAAATGGAAATGTCTTCCCTGAAAAATCGTTATGTAGGGAATTGAGTGAGGAACATTTCCGTCCACTGTCTGTTTCTGAATGGTGAAGACAATTAGTAGGCCAAAATGTTAGGTCTGCATTTGCAATTATGTCTTCATAATCATTAGATTTTTTTTTCCCCCAAGGGGCAATGTTTGTTCCAGTTCAAACTGAAAAGTCCAATCTCATGTGAATTTTGCTGAGCTCTTGAAAATCTTTTATGCCCACAGTGCATTTATTCCCCCCCTCTCTTACATCTGGATTTAATGACTGCATTTCTTAAAAACAAGAACCAGCTGCAGTGCTGAAAGAACTGTGGAGCCCATAGTCATATTATATTTATTCAGACCCTTCTGCTGGTATAGGTGAGAGATGGGACTAAGGATGGAAGATGTTTCACATTGAGGATGAGTTTACTCCCATATTATGTTCAAGCAGTTCCACCAGTTCCATTGCAGCTGCTCCTGATCTGCAGCTGCATAGCCGGGGGCAGAATCAGGTTCCCATTTGTCCCCTGCCACCAGCTAACAATAATGGTGCAGCCATCCCAGGATAAGTGTATTTGCTTTACCCAAAAGAAGAGTGCAGCGCTAGTAACATGCTCAGAGCATTGCCTGTGGTTGTATCTGCCTCAGCCAACTGAAGAAGGGCAAAGCATGGTTTCAGGTCCTGCCTTCTGATCATCCACACTGATTGATGGTTCATTTTCTGCCTTAATTTTGCTTTTTGACAGATTGTGATTTTCCTGACAAGGTCCAGGCATGGCTCAGATTATAACATCTGTTAGGATATGTTCCCACAAGGCAGTTTGTATGGGACTGCTATTTGCTGGGCAAGCAAGGGGAGAACTTCAGCACGTGGATGTGGTCTGTGTTATGCTACTTGTCTAGAAGGTCCCCACACTGCTTTATTCAGTAATTCAGATGTAGCCATGGACTCTCTGATCTAATGGTAAGAAAACATGGCATGTTTCTTTAGCTAGTACTGGAAGTTGTAACTTTCCTGTGAATATATGAACCCACAAAGGGTCTCTTTCTTCCATAATAAAAGGCTCCCTTGGATCCACACCAGTGTTTATTATTTCCAGAGTTTTCTCTTGAGTGCTGGGGTACATGAAGGGATGTGGATTCAGGGTTAACTGGTCTACATTAAGACATTTCAGCCTTTGTTACATTCATTATACTCACACCTACCATTCTTGGGCCAGAAATCTCATTACATTTGATCTAAAACAAACACAGAAGAAAAAAATGGTGCTTGCCTCCAGGACCATTGCAAAAGAGGAGACAGCTGGTACATTTGGGGAACTGAATCTGAAGAACAGCACTTAATGTAGCAGTCACAGCACATAAGCTGCCAAGTCACTGGCAAGATTAGTGTCAGCTGCTACTTGGCTGTAGCTGGCCAACAGTGTTACTCTCTTTGCTGCTAGAAAGAAAGCCAAAAGGTGTACTTCCTTCCAGGTCTGAGGAGGATCCTTACTGGGCTAGCATGGTTGTTCAGACATGACAGCAAAGATCAAACATCAAAGACCTGCTCAGGGTAGTATAAGTGATCGCTGCCTAGGAAGACTTTAATACTATAAACTCATGGGCTTGTGGTGAAATGAAAATTATCTAAATTAACCTAATAGCTCAAACCTACCTGCAAAGATACAAGTTCTATCTCATGGCACAAACACCGGTATTTTAGAAGGGTGATTTTTGATGTGAAGAGGCAAAAATATTTTTGTAGTTTCTGACAGCCCTCCCCCACAACTTATTCATATACCAAGAGGTTAGATTGGTGACTGTAGCGTAGTTTATGGCATGCTACTCAAGTCATAGTAACTGCTCCTGATAATGTTCTTTTAGCCTTCAGTGGAAGAGAATGAAATTAATTCTCATTACTTGTCATCTGATGATGGTGGAGAACATATATAAATAATTACCTCTGGTTAATCTGATATACCGCAGTTTATTCACCTGCTTTATCTTAATGGGGTAGTGAGTTCATTGGACATGTCATTTTATTTTAAAAGGATTTTTGTGCATTCAAGTTTCCAGTTTTCTGCAGTTTGATCTGTTCTACAAAGGTCCTAAAAGTATTGTCAGAAGGTATACACCTAAGAGAGTTTTAGCATGAGAACTGTGAAGCCTGGTGTCATAGGCTAACTCTCAATCGAAACATCTATGGAGAACCATGACTTGCATAGTGAATTACTTGCATAATAATATTTATCACTTGGCATAGGTTGTTCAACATTTTCAGGACCCTCAGAAGTCCACACTGTCTCTTATGGAGTGTAAGAAAAAATGAAAGAGAACACTACTTGAACATTATCAAGCTTTGCCTTAGAGTCCAGGGAAGAAAAATTAGGAAAACATTGCTTCTCTGATATAACAGGCATCATACCAACCATAGATGCCTGTAAAAGTAGGACACATGGATAAATAAAGGCCAAGTTTTTAATACATTCATAAGAAAGATCAGACAAAATGAGTGGAGCAGTGCCTCTCCTGACAGCTTTGCAATAAGGTGTAAAGAGTTTCTGGAAGGAATGGTTTAGCCAAACACAATTTTAGGGGTCAACAGAATACTAACCCCCTGAAAATCTCCACCCTTTCCTATACAGGGTTGTGTGAAAACTCTAAACATCCTGCACTCACTTTAAAATCCTTGTGTCTAAAAGAGAGATCAGTCTTCTTGAAGTGCATGGCATTGCCATGGAAACAACAGCCCTCTGCTTCTTGAGGACATTTCCAAACCCAACCTAAACACGTTTGCTTTTGCTTATTTTTCTTTTAATGAGCAGTATCTGGAATTGGAAGCCACAGTTCTGAGCTCTTTTTAGAGATCGTTTGCTTAGGCCAACTTAAGATAAATAGCCTACTGCCCTTACTAAAAATAAAGACATTTTCCTGCTTGACTATCTCCCAATACTTTCATTTATGTAACTATTTTTTAGAAATCAGAATATTAAAGAAACAAGTCTGAGAAAGCAGTCCTCTACTGTGCATTTGATGCTATTTCAGTTTCTCTGGTTTCCTTAGAATAGGTAAGGCTCTTTTCTGAAGAGATTCCTGGTCTCTATCCGCTACAATGCTGTCATCACTTCCAAAAGTACTCACTCCCCAGGCAGGTGTTCTCAGAAAGCATTCTGAATTCTCATCATCCAGGAGGTCTCATCATCTGGCATGTGTGTGTCAGCCACGAAGACATTTGCAGGCTGAACCCCATAGGACCTCCATGTCCAGATGCAATGCTGTGCTAACACAGCTGTAGTTGTGCTAGCGCAGGGGCATCCTGGCCCATAGCCTCCACAGCTGGGCGGCAGGACTGTGAGTGTAAGAAGGCCAAACCACGATAGGCTGGGAATCATCAGTGTGGAGACATCCACATGAGGAGAAGCCAGCTAGACACCCTTTGTGTGGTTTAATTTCTTCTATACTAAAATGCACCTAAAGTAGGTCAGCTGTGCCTATTGTTTTCTACTGACCACAGAGGGGGATTTGGAGGGCTAGCCCATGTGAAGGTGCCTATACTGCATGCAAAGTCCAGGGACACAAAACCTATTGCACATGTCAGATGTGCTGTGCAGAATTGTCCAGGTTACGACTGCTATGCTGTAGATCTGGCCAAACTACTGGACACCCTGTGCTTTCAGAGAAGTGCAAAGGCTCCTGACACCCTGTTCTACCAGTCAGTACCTTCATGTATAGAAAGCGGGTGCATCTAATGGACACATTGATGTCTGACATGCCCAAGTAATTCTCTTTCTACATTTGAGTTAGGCTGATTCTGGCCAGTTCAGAGCATGATCGTGGGATGTTTCCAGTTGTCTGGATAATGACTCCTCTGATATTTCCAAGTATTTCTCCAAGGGAGGTCTATTATATCACTCTGCAATGGTGCCACCTTCCCCTCTGAATACTTGTGCATTCAGAAATCTGCAAACAGAATCTTTTCAGCCCATCTCTGAGATATGTTGTTATGAGTTTTTTTATTGTTTAATTGTTGTCAGTAGCTCAGTCCTGCTTTAACTTGATGGCTTTGGACAGCATAGAAAATACTTGTAAAGAAGTCACTAAGAAATTATTATTAAGACATTGTATGGTCATTCAAAATACTTGGTATTCACTACAGTGCATGTGTGTGACATACAAGATTATCCCATTTTACAGAGAGAAAAATTTATCCCTGACATCATGTTTGCGCTGCCATGTTTTTCCTGGTTCAGGTTGGGGTTAAGCACTGTAGATATAGCTTGGAAGAAGAGCTCTGATGCTGTGACTTTGACAATTTCCAGAGCTGATGACCAGAGTAAAACTCCCCAAATAACCATGCAACAAAGCTCTAGCACAGAACAGAGCATGACCTCATTCTAAGGACACTTTCTGGTTCCCTCCAAAAGACGTGCTTTTTGCTGTACTAAAAATACTTCTTTGCCAAATTAAGATGTAAATAAACAAAGTGATTAACTCCATGAACACCCTAGTTTAAAAGCACTCTGGAAAGCACAAATTGTATGGCTGGTGTCGTGGTTTAAGGCGTAAATCAGTCTGCTGCTGCTGAACCCAGGACAGCTTGTCATGTCTGGAAATCATTAACTATAGAACAATATTCTTTTCCTTGGGCAGATATGAGTCTACTTCTGGTGTTTCAGTCAGCAAGAAAATACTGAAGGCATCACTGTGACTTCTACACCTCCTTTTCAGCTCAGGACATAAATGAGTTCCAGTGTTTTTAAACATGGACTTTTAAAATCCAGACTACCAGTTGTATACTGATGGACATTTGACCATTTCTTGCTCCCTGAGAGCAAAATAACAGACATTACAAATTCCTCAGGTCAGATGCATGTTATTAATAAGCATAGACACAAAGATTTAGCTTTCTTTCAGTCTGTTGGGAAACTTACGCAAACAAAAAGAGCTACAATAATGCTGCAACCTGCTGTCCTGACCATCCTGCCTTTGGTGACCTGCAGGAGAAACATCTCTCCATTTGTTGCCAAAACATAAAATCCAGTGGATGTACCATATGCACTGTGTGCAACTGCATTTCTATGCTGGACCATGCTACTGGTGTGCAGCACACTCAGAAGCCCTGGGGTCTTTGCCCTCTTACACAGACACCACACACTTTACTGAGCGTGGAAAAGATACTTAACTGCTGGAGGTTAAATTTTGAGTATTCAGTATGGGTATCATTTAGGAATATCTTGTGGCTGCAGCTGTGTGCACTTGGGAATGGACAAGGGTTAAGTTGGGGGAGAGTACATAGCCATATTTTCTCTGCAGGACCCTGGTGCTGACACAGCCATGCTGGTTGCTGACTTGGCCCCAGAGCACTGGATGGACTTCCACATTCACTAGAAAACCTATAAACTGCACTTGCTGTGTCAGGTAAGGGACTGGAAAACCTGCATGCATTTCCCTGTTTTCTGAATGCATAGACAGCTGCAGGCTCATCAGAGATTCATTTTACCAGATTGACAGGGTATTTACTAATTCATGCCCTGGTTTGCATCGTCTACATGGACAAGCCTTTAAGTTACGTAGAAGGAACCCTGTTTCTGGCAGGAGATGAACTGCCGAAAGCTTTTATCCCCATCTCACATCTTACCCAGCTGATGTTCCACTCATCCAAAAGGATCCATCTTTACAATTACATTTGCTCTAGCTATGGTAGGCCACATGAACAAGGGATTTGATGACCTTATGGATCCCATGTGAAGTGTATGACTTGCGATAAAATTTGTAGGATTAAATTCTCCCTGCATTGTTTTGTTCTGATTTTTTTGAGGCAGGAGTGAGAACACCTTCTACCACCTTCTACAAGGTGTCCTTTGGCCCTTTATATACAAGTGTTTGATAACAGTGTTGGCATTTTCCTAACTGTCCTGTCATTGACCTAACCATACTGTCCTGCCACATCGTTACAGACATAGCTATACAATTGTAAATAATTTTTGTATAAATTTCTTATAGCTCTCATGTCTCTAAAATTTGGATGGATTTGAATTTGCCAAAAGAATAGAAATAATCACATGGATAGAGGTTTGGCAGTTGCAATATCCTTAAAAGCATAGTGTGTAGCAGTGACGGGTTTGCTGCAGACAGCATGTTCCAATAGGTTCATTCATATATAGTGAGGCATTGATTAAATCCATGGCTCCTCAGTTTATATATATAGCATACATTGACTCCAGCTTTTATTTATAGGTTACCTTTTAGTCTTGTCTATATTATATGTCTCTCGTGTTGGCAACAAGGCTTGAATGTCATTTAAACAGTCTTACAGTAAATACCAACCAGATGAGGTGGTTGTTCATTGGTCATTCTCGGGAGAGGCCTCTGTTTCTATTAATGGAGCATCTGAACATTACACTGATGAGTCGTGGATCTCCACCTGCCCCCACTGGCTCCCACAGCCATTCTGCTGTTGCCCTGTTCTCTATTCATGCTCATGTCCTCCCTGTCCTGCTTTCTATTTGTCCTCCTACTTCTCCACTTTGCCTTTCCCTGCACCTGGTTCTGGTCACTCACCAACCTCATGACACACCCTTCACCTCTAATCTACTAACATCTTCAAGGCAATAGTTTCATTACGCTATTTGAAATTAATGTAAAATATTCCCGCTGAACAGATAAGAAACATCACTTTGTTTGTGAGCTCCTCTGTCCTTAACTGTGTTCAAAAGGATATTTGGACTCAAGAAAACATATTTTTCTGCTTATCTGTTGTGTGACCATGAGCATTACTTTTTTACATAGTTTCTTGATCTGTAAAATGGAATAACTATAAATGGATACTCAGAATCACAGAATCAGAGAATGGTTGAGGATGGAAGGGATATCTGGAGGTCATCTGGCCCAAGCCCACTGCTCAGGCAGGGCCACTTACAGCTGGTTGCCTGGGATTGTGTACATATGTACCTAATGTAATCCACAGCAGTGACTCAAGTCAACAATTTCATATATTTTAGGAGAACTACTCCAACTTACCAGGAATTATGAGTATCCTCATATGAGTTCTCGGCTGCATCAAAAGGAGTGTGACCAGCAGAATGAGGGAGGTGATCTTGCCCCTCTGCTCTCGTGAGAACTCACTTGGAGTATTGTGTGCAGTTCTGGTGTCCTCAACATAAAAAGGACATGGAACTGT
>JASSUY010012649.1:0-38307 GCA_032466535.1 Forpus xanthops | reverse complement strand
TTTTTTTTTTTTTTTTTTTTTTTTTTTTTTTTTTTTTTTTTTTTTGGTTTTTTTTTTTTTTTTTTTGTTTGTTTTTTTTTTTAATTTTTTTTATTATTATTATTGTTTTCTTTTTCTGGATACTGGTGCAGATTTTCCCTGGACAAATATTTGTTTCCATAGAGTGCCTTCGAGAAAGGGTCCCTGGAGCCAGGAGTGAGCAGCACAGCAGAAGAGAGTCATGAATGGCAGGCACTCTGTGGGTTTGCATGGGCAAACATACAGGCTCAGAGGTAAAAAACTACAGTGGGAAGCCCTGGGACATGCTGGACTTGCATTAACCTTGTCGTAAAAGTCTGCTCATCTCTTGCTGCTCAGAGGCTGTTCGTGAAACAGTAACAGGATGCATTGTAGGGTGGTGAGAGGGTATTGCACAGCCCAGAAGCAATCTGGTTTAGGTACTGGTTCAGTGCAGCTTTTTCTTTCTTTTCACCTGATGCCAACAGTGAAAGCCTGAATGAGTTCATTTTGGTTAATTTTTGTTGGGAAGACAGAGTCAAACAAAGACTCAGAGCCTTACAGTTTCAGCTAAAGTGCCTGCTTTTACAGGCCATATTGGAAGTTCTTCATGCAGGTGGGGTCTTTTTATTCAGCAATTACTCAGTTAGGTTTCAAATTAACAATTGGATTAATCAGTTCTTCCCGTGGCTCCTGGCTTCCATATGCCATGACTTAAAATTTAACATTTTAGTTCCTGTTAAAAATGGCATCTTTATTTTCTGTAGACTTGTAAACTTGGAATAGTAATTGCTAAAATACTTTACACAGCTCACTATTATTCTTTGGCTCTTGAATGCTGGGGTTTTAGCACCATTTCTTTCTGGTTTGTCTTAAAAAAAAAGGAGTTCCAGTATTTCTGAAATATTTATTTTAAGAAAAAAACTCTCTAAAGAATTGCACAATACACTTAAACAGGAATGACAAAGCCAGATCATATTTACTGCATTCTAGTCAATCTCTGTATTTCCAAGTCTGCACTGTATGTATCCAAACTGATAATTAGGAGTATCTCTTTGAGATTGCTTAATGACAAAGAATTAGATTTCAAAACCTGTGGCATTCTAGCAGCTTTTTATACAACAATTCAGGAATTGTTGAATCTTGCGTTAGGATGCATAACCCAAACATCCTCAGCTCATGGTGGTGTCTGAAAATGAACTGGGATTGGTTCCAAATGTTGAAGAGAACAAGAGTATCTATACTTTGGTGTTTGAAATGTACATCCAGAAGCAAATTGTAAATTGTTAGTGGCTGGTTATGTATTACTTGGAAGCTAGACCTATTTTACATAGCTCTTGAGCACCAGGAGTTCTAATTGTTATCACTTTAAATCAGGACAAGTTCTTTAGAAACCAATTCTTTTAATGCTTCTCATGCCCCCTGGAAAAACTGGACTTTTGCTTTCTTGCTTCCCATGTCATGAATAAGAGTGATCATGAAATGCCTTTTATTAGTTTTCACAGCCCTGAATAAGCTTCAGGGCACTTTGATGGTATTTGTCCAAAACTTTTGTGAGAAATCACTGCGGTGAGGTTTAAATTGCATTGTTCTGGTAAGTGCTTTATACACCTTCCTAAAATGGAGAATATTTCACACTATCCATCTGCTGTGTTCTGTGCTTCCAATTGCTTCAGCTTCCTATGATTTAAAAGGTTTGAGGTCTGGTGGCATTACTCCAAGCAGCTGATTTTCATTAAATCTTTGATGAGAAACTTGAGCTGGAATCACAAGCATCTGCAGTAAAACTTCCTCCCTACTAATAGATGTTTCTCAGAACATAACCTTGTTGTACTAGAAAAAAGCCAGCAGCTAGAAATCCAAATTAAGCATTATGGGAGTTAACCTAACATAACCTCAAGAGTCTGAAACAAATTCATTTAAAGACGTGCTTTTTTAAAGGTAGATGCAGTTCTCATTAGCTTAAAAAATATAAAAGTTTCTGTTAAGCTAAGCCCCTGTTTGGCTCACACTACAAGGTTATGTCTTCTGCTGCTTCCTTTTAGTGCTACTTTGTTTTAAACAGATTAATGCCGCAGTTAAGGATCAGACTGTGGTTTCTCTAAGCAGGCTGCAAGACTTTATGTTACAACCTTTATGGGCAAAGGGGTGAAGGCAATTTGGTAGTAGTTCGAGGCTTTGTTAGCAAGTGGCTGGGACTTGCCATTGCTCTCTTTTAATGTATCTAATGGGATTCCTTTTAGAGAGGTGAATTTGTCACAGGTCCTGTGTTAATTATTGCTTATACCTTTAGAGAACTGAAAAGTAAGTACCTCAAATACAGCTTCTTGCTTTTAAAAACTCAGGCCAGCAGCTTCTGGTCGAAGTCATGAGGGAAAAAATGATTGTCAAATGTGTAATTTTAACAAGAAAGCCCCAGCATTCTGCCTCTTTCTCTTACAGTAAATGGTTAATTTCGACTTGATTATGATAATTATTTACTTTAAAGGACTTTTGCCTCTCTGCCTTTCCCCTGGACCAAAAAAACTTATGCTGCAGTTTTCCTCTTCCATCTATCCAACAAAATCATGACTTCCTTCACTCTGCAAATTGGCTTCCTGTCCTGTCCCAGCTACTTTACTTTTAAGGCTCTTGATTATCTCATTCTTGGTCTAATTTTTTCATCTCCTTTCTCTTCTTCCTGCTTTAGTTTGCTTCCTTTCTCACTATTTGCTTCATTTCTCCTTTTTATAGAGGACTTTTGAAATTATCTTTTCTTGCTTGACAAGTGTCTCCACAGAATATCTGTCTTCCTTTTCTTCCACTAATCCCTCCCACACTCATCTATACTGGTCTTTCTTTGCTATTTTCTTGACCTCAGTTAATCATTGACATCAGAATCAAAAGTTTTTTTCTGGATGTCACCTTAAATTTGTTTTACATTAAAGTAAATGACGCATAACATGAATTACAGGGGGTCATTTGCCATGCTCCTCAGTATTTGAGGTCTGGTACCACTGTTTATGCTCACCTTAGATTCTGTAAGGAACTTTCTTCCTCCTGGGGATCAAAATCTACACCTAAATAGTTAAAACCATCATTCCAGTGGAATTTATAAACATAAATGTTGACAGTGGCAGGATTCAGACTGAAATGGTAATGTATGATCTACCACTTACTTTAAAGGCATATGTTTGGCAGTAGGATATAACTGTTCTCATAAGTTACTTCTGGTTTTCAGTTTTAAATCTGTGCTTCATCAAAACTGCCACCTTTCTTTCTGCTATGTCCAAGCTAATAAGTAGAGTCCCAAACCAAAGATTTCTGATGTTTGCCACTTGCTTGTTTGTTTTCATTTGATCACTGTCTGTCAGTTTTAAATCCTTTGCTTCCATCCCTGATGAATCTTCCTTGTAAGATATTTTATCCTTATTTGGAAAAATCAGTCTCTGACTTCATGCTGCCAAATGCAATTGGATTATACTAATGAGTTGGATCCATTGGTTTGTGCTCAGTCTCTTTCTCACTGTCTCCCCATACAGATCAGGATTCAGCACTATAACATCTCCCCTATGACCCCTGGGTATTTGAAAGTGCTTGTCATATTGATCTGCCTCTTGATAGACAATCCAATACAACCGGATAGTCTTCAGTGCTTAATTACCTTTGAAATTAAAATTTGTAATTAACTTGTAGTCTGAACTGTGTCACCTTCAGTTCCCAGTTGCTTCATATGGTGAGACCTTCAGCTATTAGACTAGTGAGCTTATTTATTTCTTTTTGCCTGTATATGTGCTTACACAAAAAGTTCAAGGTTTTTTCTTAACCTCCCTCTGAGCTAAGCAGATTGGATTGTAGAGTCTCTCACCTACCTTCCAAATTCTAACATTGTAAACCTTTTCATGATACTTTTCTGAATAATTTTCATAAATTTATAAGCATTCTTCTTGAAAAAGAGGCAGAGAGATAGATACCTTATACCATGATTGTCGCTACCAGTACTCCATATGCAAGTAACATGACATTTCATTAGGTGGAATCTAGTCCAGTTAATTTAAACATAGAATCATAGAATAGTTAGGGTTGGAAAGGACTTTAAGATCATCTAGTTCTAACCCTCCTGCCACGGGCAAGGACACCTCTCACTAAACCATGGCACCCAAGGCTCTGTCCAACCTGGTCTTAAACACTGCCAGGGATGGAGCATTCACAGCTTCCCTGGGCAGTCCATTCCAGTGCCTCACCACCCTTACAGTAAAGAATTTCTTCCTCAGATCCAATCAAAACTTCCCCTGTTTAAGTTTTAACCCATTACCCCTTCTCCTATCACTACAGTTCCTACTGAAGAGACCCTCCCCAGCATCTCTATCAGCCCCCTTCAGATACTGGAAGGCTGCTATGAGGTCTCCACACAGCCTTCTCTTCTCCAGGCTGAACGTCTACATTTTGTTAGCTAACTGATAAAGCTGTCCTGAAGTGAGTACACAGCATAGTTCTTACAGAGGAAGGGGTTCCTTTGAGGGCCTTCAGGGAAGACTGCTAGGTATTAGAGGCTTTAAAAACCTAGCGCCTGCCATCACTGTATGGGGAATTTGGTCTATATTTCAAGATAGTGTCTGATTCTTATTGGAAAAGTTTAGGAACATTTTATTTGCCTAATTTAGGTGCTATTGGATTGCATATCAATTAATAACTAGGGCACCAAGCTACTGGGTGTAGTCTGAAGTCCAGCTCTGAAGTTTAGGGCTGCCCAACACAGGAAAGGAAGATGTATTTACACTAAGTGAATATCCTGTTCTTCTCTAGGGTCGTAATACCAAACTGCTACCAGGATTTAAGAGAATCCCACCAGTTATAGCTTGGAAAATCCCACCAGCACTGTCTTAGACCTTACAGATTTCCAAAGACGTTGTGTGAAGCAGAATCATGTGTGGAGCAAATGCTGTCCAGCACCCTGAAACACCACAGTTGCTCAGTGCCCTGGCCTATGCTCCATCTTTACAGTGGCAATTTTTGCACTGTGATTGATTGGCACCATAGTCCACAATGAAGCCCCATCCCTGGCTCTGTAACTTTGCCTTGCGAGTCTGACCCTTTGTATAATTTGGCACTATTCAATGTGACTAACAGCCTCTGTCTGCCTGGGAGAGTTGTAGGCCTGAGTCAATATTTAGATGAAGGAGCTGAATCAAACCACTCTGTGTAAAGGAGTTTACTCTGCGGTTGGCTGCGAGCTGTGGGTTAAGAACTCAGAATTCGAAAGAAGCTAATTCAAACCTGCTGGTATAAACCCTGTTCCTGGGGCTGAGAGGGGGAGGGAGGTTACTGTGGGAGCCCTCTGAGGACCAAAGGAAACATTCCTTCCTTCGGTGAGAGACTATCAGACCATCACTATGTCAACCAGACCACCCTATGTCAACCTCTGGGCTTTTAGCTGATTCCACAGCTCATGTTACGAGCTGTATATCTGGATCAACGGCTAAGCAAGTTTTCACTGTTGTGAGAAATCTGGCCTGTCCCAAAAAAGCATCCTACTGGGACTCCTTGGAAACTGCCATGGAGATAACCCTGAGATGCAATAGTAAGGTGAATCTACAGCTAGCAAAGGAGCATGAAATCCTGCCCCCTTCCTCATGAAACCTTAATATCCTGCAGTCAAGGGCCATGGTGTGGCAGCAGCAGGCAGCATCATTCATTTGTAACCTGTGATCCAGGTTCTAAATGCTGCCATTGTAGTGGCTGAAGCAAACTGCAGAGCAGACACCAGTTAGTTTAATAGATTGGACTGTACAAATGAAACTTTAGGGAGGACTGAAATGGGGTGAAGGAGGCTAACGTCATTCTTCTGCAGTGTCCAGGATATCTTACCGCACTTTCCTAAGGTGAAGTCAAATATATCAAAGTGAAGCCATGTGAACTGTTATCTTTGGGAAAACCATAGTACCCAATTGTACTGAGAAAGGCTTATAATCTCTTACGCACATTATCCTGTGAAAAGCAGCTACAAAACCCATCCAGCTCTTTAATCAGACATTTCATTGAGGGACTTTCCCTGTTGTAAGAGACAGGTGGCAATGAGGCTTCCTGGGGCTGATCCCAGGCCAGCAGAGTGGAGCTGTATATGTCCTTGTCATGGAACCTATCCAAGTCTGGGATGGCTCCCGAGAGCCCCTATGCTGAGAAAAGCAGGGTTTAGCCTCCAGTTTTCTCACACAGGTCAGGTTTCCCACCAAGTCCCTGGCAGAGTGGGCAGGCGTTTTCTGAGGCTGTCCACCTGTTTGGATCTGCTGCAGCAGGGAAATGGGCTCTGCCCAGCCGTGTAGTAGCCCTGGCTGTCTGGAGGGTTTGTGCACTTATTTCCATGGCTGTTAGTTCTGGCGATTGCAGTGTAAGAGGAAAATTTGCCATGTGTTATCAGAGATTGAGATCTTGATACTGTCACAGTGACATGGCTACACTAATCTCACCTCATTTGGAGATGTTATGCTAGAAGAACTACTCTTTCCCTTCCCATGACCTTATGCAACTCAATTTGCCTCATACTTTGCATCTCCCACGCATGAGACATTACTGTCCCCCTTCCCAGTGTATGCTGGAATAATTTATTGTTTTCTCAAGCTGTAATTTTGAGTAGTCTATTCCCCATGCAGCCTTGCTAGAATGAGAAATATCAACCAATCCCAAAACACAGAGGTTACAGGAAAAATTTCCACCATCAGACTGCTTCTCAGATCTTTCTGATTTCATTTGTCACTTATCCCAACCTCATACTTTTTGGAAGTATTAAAATCTCTGCAGGTGTTTTCTCTGCAGACTGTTTCTTACACACGTTTGGTTTATTATCCCTGCCCTTGCAGCGAAATGAAACTTCAGATTTTGAAGGTGGATGACATTCAGATGCAAAAGCACAAACTTTTACAGTACAGATTTTTTTCTGGAAGATTAAGTGCATTACAATTTCAGGAACTACAACAAAGCAAGCAGAAAAGTGTTGTGACAATTAACCCTTGTAAAATAGCTGTGTTTGGTCAGGCCTATTTAGTCATGTTGGCAGGAAAGTCAGAGACATGCTTAGCCAGCCTCAGTGCAAAGTACAGCAGCTGTCTAATCACAGCAGGCAAGGCATGTGTACATTTTGAAGTCTAAACTGTATCTTGCCAGACCCGAAATGCAGCATCTCAGACCCCCCACGAAAAGTCCTCCGGTATCCCTTTAAGGATCGAATGATTAAGCTAACGTTAACCAGATGGGAGCTTCAGCACAGACAGATGAAAGCAGAAAAGTGCAGACACTAGAGAGAGAAGGGAGTTACTGTACCTCAGCAAAAGGCACCCAACTTCCAGTAGCTACTGCCTGCTGCTGCCCTCTGATAACAGTGGCTTCTTGCATGCTGACCGCTGAGCTACCTTCAATGTCAAACTGAAAAACGCCTCCCTCACTCGAGGCTGTGCTGGAGGAGAAGCATCTCAAAAAGAATAATATAGGAAAAACGAAGGGCCAGGCGGAGATCAAAGCCATTTCCTCCCCTTACGTCCAGCAGTGGTCTTCTAGCGTCTCAGTAATTGTTTACCCTCTTCTGCAATCAGCCCCCCTTGGCTTAGTGGTGCCTCAGTTATTTTAACTTTCTTTCAGCGTTCAGTTTCCAGATGTGGCACTTCAAGGCAGTTTAATCAGATCCTGATTTAGGGGGGTCGGGGAGTGGGGGGATCAAAAAAAAAAAAAAAAGAAAAAAAACAAAAAGAAGGGAAGAAAAGCGCTTTTGCTGCCTCCCTCGTTCACTCTCTGTGCCTGTGGCTCCTCTTTTTCCCCAGAGGCTCCAGCACAATAACATACAGATGGGCAGTGCTTAAGCAGAGTGTCAAACAGAGATTGTATTCCAGGAAAGCACCGCTGGCTCCCCAGCCACCTTATCTCCCCCTGTCAGGATACAGACTGACGCTCTGCTCAGTGCTCTGGCTTCCTTCACATGTTCACATCATTCCCGTTTTTACCTTTCTGTCGAGACCCTCCCACTCAAACTTTGCCGTTCAGAAAGTGAAGTCACCCTTTCCTCCTCCCCCCCTCCCCCTCAGCTCCATCTGACTGCTCCACATAATGCACTGCCTCTCGTGACTGTTTATTTTTTAATATCTCCAGTTTATTCAGTGGAAGGCAGAAAGGTGCCAAATCTATTAAAAAAACATGCTAGACCGACCTTTTCTTTTGGCATGGGGGTGGGGAAGCTGTGGGTGGGAGGAGGAAGAGAAGAAGAAGGAGGAGGAGGAGGAGGAGGGAGACAGCCTGACTGTGCCATGGGCTAATGGGGCTTAAGTGGTTTCTCTAACATGCTTCATTCAGATCCTTTTCCTCAAGCCCACCTCTCAGCTACTCCTTGGCTTGTGGAAAAGAATCTCGTTCACTGCGATTTTGGAAAATGACTTCATTCCTTAGACTTATGAACTTTTATTTACAAAGAGCATCTTGTATTCCTTTTTCAAGAGATGCTTTGTGAGGCCCTGGTAACAAGGCTTGCAGTGTGTGTATGAAAGCGAGCTGAATATATTGCCCACAGATGACTTAATTTTATGACTACAATCTCAAAAAGACAACGCAGTAACTCTTGCTAGATTCTGGGATAAAGTCAGGGTATAATTATACTAGTGTGCACCATTCCAGCCAAGGGGTCAGCACCCCATCTCTCAACTGTCTTGTGTGCAGGGGTTTGTAGCACTATTGGCCTGTCAGGCTTCATTCTTAAATCTTAATAGAAATTGACTTATCTAGCTTCATTCTTTCTTTCTCCTTTCCTCTCCCTTTTCTTATCTGATTGAAAATATTATGAACCAAGAAAGCAGTAACTAGAGAATTGAGGGTAGTAGTCAGTAGAGAATTAAGGGTAAAGTAAAATGTTTTGGTGATCTGTTAAGTTCTACACACCTGTAGGTACAGCTCTGAGCCCATAAGTGCTGTGCAGATGTCATATAGGGACTATAAAGCAGCTATCCACCAAGAAACTGCCTGATTCAGAAGTGGTGTAGCTGAGCAGGCAAGGCCACTGCAGCTTGTGGGACAAATATTACTCTGGCAGAGAAGAGAAAGCTATGAGGCTATAAGGTTTAGAACCAAATTTTGTAGGATGAAATAAAATATGGCAATAATAGTCACAGACAGTTTTGCCCTGAGATCAAGGGAAACATCTCTCTGTAATCTAGACTTGGTATGGTGGTAAGCTTGTTAACTTAGGGAACAGTTACTTAGAGTTTGTAAACCTGTGGATGGGAAGAGCAGGAAAATTAATCCATGTATTTCTGGAAATCCATCTTAAACAAATTCAAACTTGAAAGGAAAGTTCTCTTGCCCAGTAGAAAAAGGAATTGAAGAAAGTGCTCTGTAAAGAAATGACATGAACCAGAAAGACAGGAAAGACATGAAGGTTTGGTCGAAGTGTGAGCTCCTTCTGAATCTAAAGGTCAAGGAGGAATTGTGCGGGAAGGGAAAACTGGGACTACATCTGAGCATAGGAAGACAAAGGCTGAAAGGTAAAGGCTGAAAATGAGATGTAATTTTAAAGAGAATAAGTGTCAGAGGAAGATATGGGAGATCCTTAATTCAGTATCCATCAAAGAGAGAAAGTTAGGAAAGGATGAATCTGAGAAGAGTAATTGTTTAAGGTGGAGGATTGCGTTAAACAGCTTCTGGAAGGGTTTCCTGGCTTTGTGAGCTTTAGTTTTCCTAGGAAATCATTAGCTGTTACAGTTTTGGCTGTGGAGAACAAGATCTCTAATTACAGTGGAACAAAAATAAGGCTTAGCACTGTTTTTCAATTGATTGTTCTTTTACCCTCCCCCCCCTTTATTTTTTTTTTTTTTTTCTGTATAGAATTGTACAGTGAAGAAAAAGATTCCTTACAAGAACATTTTGGGAAAAATTCAGTAAATAATACTTCAGAAAATTGTTTTAAAGAGCTCATTTCAAAAAAGGCAATTTGCAGTGTTTGCAAGGTTTCTTTGCGTCTTTTTATCTGCCTAGTGACATTTGGGTACAGTTTAGGCTTGGGAGTATGTCACAAGAAGTATCAGGATTTAAGAGGTATTGGAGACCAGTGATAAGTACTAGTCATTATGCTGAGTGGTTCATAGTTTTAACAATTTGTTTAATTCAAGGAATTAAATTGTTAGTTATAAAAACCTAACAATTTAGTTTTCTGAAAGTCTTTATTGCAGGTATGGTGAAAGTAAGCTGAACAGTATATTCATGCATGTTTAAATTAAGTCAAGATCCTGCAATTATGTATGTAAGTCACATACATGGTGACTTTGAGGAGTTCAGGGCTTATGTGTTTGTGCAACTGGGCTTAACATAGCAGTTGTGTTGGGAACCAGTAACAACGTTTGAAGGGCAGTGGCTTCATGATGCTTTGGGCTGATCCAGCTGACTTGATAACAGGTGGAAACAGCTCACAGTGCCCCAAAACATGGCTCCTCTGCTCAAACAGATGCTAAAAAGGGCAGCAGCTCCTGGAGCAGATGCTGGAGGAGAGATGTGAGGGTGCACTGAGGAGACACAGAATGAAAGATATAAGTCTACAAAAAGGGAAGGTCATGTGGAAAAATGTGAAGAGATGCATTTTGAGAAATGGAATGGAGGAGATAGGGTAGGGGACATGGGTGGGGAGATGGCTGGTGATGCAGCCTTGGAAGGATACGCTTGTCTCTGGGTAGGGTGTGCACCTAAGGGTGATCCAAACCAGGGTCACCCTGAGGGAGTGCAGCTTACGTGTGACTCAGGCAGGTTAGGGGCATCACATAGGGTCTAAATTAGAAAGGAGTTAGAACGATATTGGGCAGCAGTTGAGCCTGGAGAGAGGGAAGTGAAGTATTTCTTTGAATGTTTATTTAATAATTGTTTTTCTTACTCTTTTCTCAATAGTGCAACTAGAGATGAAACATTTCTGTTTATTTATTTCCAATAAACTGAATCATGTGGAGTGCCCTGAGTCAAGAC
Organism: Forpus xanthops; assembly: GCA_032466535.1. NCBI lineage: Eukaryota > Metazoa > Chordata > Aves > Psittaciformes > Psittacidae > Forpus > Forpus xanthops. The sequence goes on along the minus strand of JASSUY010012649.1, from coordinate 27,348 downwards.
TGCTTTGCATGTGACAGTAGTGAATGTGGAAGTCTTGAGAATGAGGTGCTGAGTGACATATAATCAATCAGAGCAAATGTGAGCTCCATGAGGCTTGCTCAGTGCAGCAAACTGACCATCTGCACCCTAGGCATTCTACTGAAGGAGTTTCTTCATCAATTATGCATCTGCTTTACCAGAGCAAGAAATAAAATTAGAAATATCATTAAGGATGCTTAGACTACAAGTTCTCAAAGTAAAACCTGAATTTTGCTGCACATACATAGCAGATAAAGGTGCGCTACCTAGTAGATTGTTAATAATGTAAAAACCCTGAAATATATCTACAGAAAACAGAAAATACCATTCTTGAAATGGGCAAAATTTACCAAGTGAAAACAGCATTGATATCCATCCTATCTCTTTGTGTGAAATAGGAATACAGATATTTATATCCCTGTAAAAGAGTTAATAATGCTAATTTACAGCACTTTAAGAGAGGTAAGATTGCAATTATTCTCAAGATCAAAGCCTTAGGAGAGAGATGTCTGCTTGACACCTCTGGAAAATCAGAACCTTTAAGAAATCTCAGGCTGGCAGAAAGCATCAAACATCTGAAAAATTTCATGTTATGAATCTACATAGGAAAGGTAATACAGATAAGTTCAAATAGTAGAATTGTTAAATAATAAATAATTTATTCTTAAAAAACAAAAAACAGTTCATTATATCTTTCCACAAATATATATCAGTCCTGTACCTGAAAATTAACCAAAATCTTTGGAGCAGAAAATATCATATATATTAATTTAACTAAATGTTGCTGCAAAGTGTATAAACAACTTCTTGCAGAAGCTGTTTCCTGCATTTTATTTTAAATCTTTTAAAATATTCTATTCCTTTTAAAAAACTGCAGATTTGTATAGAAATTCAGAACAATAAAAATGGTGCATAGGGTGCTTATAAAACCACAAGCCTCTGAATGTAAATTTGTACTGTGATGGACTTTCAGTTTCTTTATCATTGGCAGAAGGATGTGGGTGTGTTACATGAACAGTCTCCAATTTAGAACAGGACTTCCTCAATATGGCACATTACAGAAACAGGAGTTTCTCCTGTTGTCGTAAGATCATCTTCTGTTCTGAAAATTTCTTTTCCCTGCTTTCAACATTTGGTTTTGATTCAATGTGGTAGACAGTAAGATTAGTGAAAGACAACAGGAAGAATCCAGTGGAAGGCTTATTGCAAATAACATATTCCAAACTACTCAATCTCAGGCTGTTGTGTGTGGGCCACTGGTGGTTTGTCAGGTCTCAATGGGAGATCTGCGAGCAGTCTGTCAAATTCAAGTGCCAAGCGTTACCAGCTAAACATTTGATAATGTTGCCTGGTGGTCTAATGGAAATGTTGAGAGATGACTGATGTTTGCGAGCCAAAATGTTTTGGAACCAGTGTTCAAAGTGTGTTTCTAAATGTTAGAAGATGTTGCCAACATATTGATGTATTATCAAATGAATTACCAATCTACAGTCTGTACTAGAAACTAATGTCAGTCAAGGGGTAGCGGGAAATAATTTGTCTGCTGCAGTTTGGGCCAGAGAGAGATAGTAAAATCTCAGTTATGCAAGCAAAGCATGACTTCTGTTAATTTTTTTCATGTGTTTTGGATTGCATCATATTAGGAGATGTGTACATTCTCAGGTAGAAGATAAAATTTATGCTGGGGGATTCAGTAATGTCTTACCTTCAAAGACTTCAAGTTGTAGTTCAGGTTCAAGCAAGCACGAGCATATTTTTTGCTTCTTTACTGTACTAGTTAAGGGCATCGTCTAATGAATTTCCCACATGGCAATAATGTAAAGCCAACAACTCTCATCCTTCATGTTATTAGTTACTGGCAACATTGGGATCTGGCTAATTCCAAGCTGCTTTCAACTAACCTCATAGTGTTTCTTTTCTGCCTTGATACTTGTTACTGACCAACTTTTTCCTCTATAAAACTCTTCAAATTCAATTAAGTATGCCGAAATCTTCCAAGTCTGATGAAAATGTCATTATTATTTAGTACTACAGTATTAAAGGCAAGCTTGTTTACTGAGAAAGATTTCACAAAGTTTCCACCTCCAGAGTGCAACAGGGAAACAGCTGCCTGCTTTCCTTGCTAAAATTGTTGTCCCTGGGAAATGTACAGACCTTGTAAGACTAGAAATGAACCCCAGCATTATGTAATACTGGATAAATTAGTTGAAAAGTTCAGCCTATGCTGGTTGCTAAAAGTCAATCATATTTAGAATAGTGGTTTACCCAATACTTTACCTTCTCCTCAATGGTAACCAATAATCAATAATACCATTTTCATAGCTTTTTAACATGAAAGCTTTTCAGTACTTATGTTCATTTTTGTTACCCGTATCTGAAGCCTCTGATACTCTTGACATATAATTATTCCTGTTAATGGCCTGAATTACAGAGATGCTATACTGCCATTAATGATATATCTACTTCATTACTTACAGCTCCTAAGGTTCTGTCTGCCTCTTAGACAGATAAGAGGTGTTAGCCCAACATCCTTCTGTTGAAGGGTGCATGAGAAAGCACCATCACATGTACTGTTACATAAGTAACAAAGACTTGGTGTTCTTAAAAAGTCAAGTAGAGTGAGCAAGAGGAATGTGGGGCTGGAGACATGAGGGTGAAGGGCTGTTTGCAGGGATGGAGGCTGTGCTTTCTGTCTTCTGTATATAAGCATTGAATCTTTTGATTTCCTGCTGCATGTTAGCTGTGGCAAGATGACCAGAGTAATATTCCAACCATTTAGTTTCTGTTACCCAGTGTTTGGCTCTGACACCTTGGCTTGTACATCCAGCACCTAATTTTTCCAGGTGGTCTCCCATACAAGTTCTGGGCATACCTGCTTATCTTTTCATATAAAATAAGCCAAGAAAAATCAATTCAGTCTGTTATAGCTGGAAAAGTGAAACCTTTTTTTTAAAGTGATACCTTCTGCTGGAACAAAAAACCCTGTTATGTGAGAAACTGGAAAAAAAAAAAAAAGGATGTTTCTACAATAGATATGCCCCTGATTTTATCAAATATACTTGGGAGTTTTTATGAGTCTGGAGGGAGTTTGATTAGAAGGGAATTGGTCAACTCTATTTTGGTCATAGATGCTGATGATGCTTCATATAGGTAATGGAGAAAAATGTGGCATCATAACATAGAAAGAAAGTTTGGGATTACTGATAGGATTTATTAATAGAAGCAACAGAACATGAAGAGAGTGGATGGCCCTGAGTAACGCAATGGCAACAGATTATTTTGAAATTGATAGTAATGGGCTTCAGAGTCACAGGGTATAGATTAATTGCTAGACAGACACATATTTTGACCTCATTTATAAGCAGATAGGGAAACTGATGTATTGTTATAATTAGAGAAGTTATACTGGGTATTAGAAAATACAGAAATCATCACTGGGCACTTCAGCATAATGCAGAAAGTTTAGGATGCTGTTAATTTTGTACTCATTTACTCCTGAAAAAGATTACATAGGAAGAGAGAAATAATTTTGCACATTTTAACCACATTTAGGCTCGTGATAGGTGAATAATGATCTTTCTCTTAAAGTGAAGTCCTGTCCCAGATGCAAATTTACTTGTGATTTTCCCCTTTGCTCTTTTTCTTGCAAACGCCCAAATCTCCAGCAAGATACTTATTAATTTATTAGTCTTTCATTATTTCATTTGTGTCCATACTGCCTCTGAAAATTTCTTTATTTGAGAGTCTTAAAGGCTACAACAATTCCTTCATGAGACTGCCCTCTTAGTCTAATAATTCCTGTTCTTGATTTTAGCTTGGGTCCTTCACTGAAACACTGGGCACAAGGGGTTAGCTGGTCTTCCTGGTTGAGTCAGGAAGAGTTTGGCCTAACAATAATCACAGCAATAAAAAGCCTGATTGCTTTATTTCTAATCACTCATCCTCAACCTGGGTTTGGTACTCACACCCTGCCAGACTGGCCTATCTAGTTATTACATTCCTACTCTGTATTTCCCATTGCATTATGCTTTGACCTATGTTGACCACTTTCCTCTCTGTCTGGAGGCTTCAGACATTCTCCTTTCTCTCCCAGCTTGTTTGTCTAATTCCAGTTGCATATCTGTTTCTTTCTTTTTTTTTCTAGTTCTCCATTCTCCCTCAAGGGAACCTTCCCCACCCTTCCTCATCAGTTGTTTGATGATAATAATGGAACACTGGCTAAACAAAATGTGTGGCATAAAAATCCACACTGAACTTTACAACCCCTCTAGAACTTCCAATAAAACAGCTTTCCAAAACTGAAGAAATCCCTACCCCAAGCCTCAGGCCCTGGAAAACTTGCTAACAACTCTCCTGAATCCAGAAGTGCTTTGCTTAGCCTTGGATATGAAGTCACACAGAAGTGCGTGTTCCAGCTCACAGCCAAAATGCTTCACATGGATCCTGCATGGTTAGCACAAGAAAGAAATTTCAGACCCTTTCAAGTTTATCCTATGAGCTCCAAAGGTGTGCTGATGGACAGAAAGGTGTATGTCACCTGCAGCTGACAGCAAAGATGTAATCTAACATAGCTAACTGAAGTAATACTGAGAACACTAAGAGACTAAAGTAAAGCACCTCGGTGCAGCTTGTTTTCTGCCAAGTTAGGTGAGTTTTATAAGTCTCCACAGATTTCTTAACTTAGCTTCACATATTCCCTTGTGCTGGGTGTAGCAGAAAGATAGCAGTTTGGACTTGCAAGAACAATCTGTTCTCACTTGTCAAGTCCTATAGGAGGGCATCCCAACACCAGTCAGCTCTGTCAGCTCAGTCATTCCCTTTTTAAGCCTTGTACCAGTTTTAATACTGCTCTGTGCCAGCAGTGCTTGAAAACAGCCTTAGATGGCTTGCGGAGCAAGCCTAAAATGCAGTCAAACTTTTCTACTATGATGGGAAAGAGAAATGTTGCCCTGTAACGTAAACAGTTCAGCAAGGCAGATTCAGAACATTTGTAAGTCTAGATTTTTGTACCACATCTATTGCTGTATGATCTGATGAGGAATTTTTCAAATCCTTGATTTCTCTAGTACTGATTTACATCTTTTAAGTGGAGGGAGCAATGAATGTGCTCTGTCTTAGCTTATTGGTTTTGCACATTAAAATTACTTCTCTTGAATGGTCCAGTAAGCATGAAGGAGGAATAAATTTTGATTGCACTGTGCCACCTGTATTCCTGACAGCTTAATTTGTTAATATCAAGTCTGTAGGTGCTAAATAAATGCCCATGAAAGTCTTGAATATCTGATGAAGGGCACCGGCTAGCATGATGCAATTAGCTGAGCTCATCGTTTATGATGGACAGCTGGAGCTCTCTGAGTTTTTCCGAAAGACCTTAATCAAATGCATCAGAATAATAAAAGCTCTCTAAATTACAAAGGCAATGGACTAAGACAGTTAATTAGATATTTTTTAAATTGTTGTGTTTATTATACTTCCCGTTTGTCCTTGACACTTAAGTCTGGGCCACAAAAGAATATAACTGCACTGTTGATTTCACTTCAATCAAAAAGACTTTTAATTTGCATAATAAGCTGAAAGTATTCATGTGAAACTAAGACTTGTAATAAGGCAAAAAAAAAATCTCACCAGTTTTGTAAGATTTTCATGTTCTGTCTTATTAGCGAGACTGAAAGTCACTTTCTCATACAGAAAAGTCTGGTTTTCAGAACTTTCTTTGTTTTGTTTTGGTATTTTTCTGTGATTTTCACCCTGGCCAACTGACGAATTCAATAGAATAACAAAGCAATTCCCTTTGACAGGAGGCACAATACCAGCTAACCCAGCTTGTCTATTAGAAACAGGGCAGGCTGAGCAGCTGGCCCCTGTCCCATTGCCAGGAAATGCTGACAGCAACAGCTACAACATTTCAGCTGTTAACTGGCTCCATAGAGAGTCTTGATGGCTAATGAATTGCGTAAGTGCTACCCAGATCTGTCCAGATCTGAGAAAAAGAACAACAGCTTTGGGACATCAACAGCTTTGAAAGAGACCTTTTGCCACAGAAAGTTTCATCATAAAGGTATGGGTCACACTCTGCAGTGATTTTCTGTAGTGCGGTAACACACGTCAACTGTGCTGTGTTTTCAGGTAAAGCAAAATGAGAAAAAGTTTAGGAGACACCAGTGTCTTTCAGCTGGCAGAAAGTGTTTTGCTATGACAGCAGCCAGCCACGATGGAGCCAGCAGACAGCAGTGTGCATGCATGTTGAAAATTGGCTGATTTAGTTGCCTTCCCACACGTACAAATGAAGTAGCTCTCTAATTGCCAAGCTGTTAGCTATGCAGTCAGGCAGCTCCAGATTAAGCCAGTCCCTTCAATTTTGGATGCTTGCTTTCACAGCTGTGAGGAAATCCATGTTGCTTTGTCCACTTTTATTAAGCTATCGGAGATCTGAATGTGGACAGGCATTGTGTAAAACTCCAAACAGATCAGTGCTGCGAGGCAACTGCCCTTAGGTACACAGGCTGTGTGGATGCCCAGAGGCAGCTGTTTATTCTTTGGTGTCTTAGGCAGACTTTATCTGAAACAGGAAAATCCATCTGCCTTTAACAAGAATAAGAGGCTTTACTTGGTGGCTTTTTCTGAGTTGTAGAAAGTTATTAACTGCAGCCAGGATGATCACAAGCATGATATGGCAGATTTTAAAGGGACATCTGCTGCATGTTGCTGAAGGTTGTGTTGATGGGAAAACTGTCCCAGCAACATAGAATCTCTGAGATTTCAAGATCAAGTGGACCGATTATTTACCTTTAGAAATGTCTACTTGGATTTCTCTAAGCTTTGCACTAAGCTCAAGATGATTTTTAAAGCTGAGAATACATCTTTGAGAAACCACTCTTTGTAATTAAGGTGAAGGATATAACAGGACTTGGTTTCTGAGCTAAAGTGTTTAACAACCCTAATACATGGGCCAGCCATGGGGGTCTATAACTGCAGGCTACCTGTGATAACAGCTTTATACCTTACGGTGAATGTGTATGGACGCCATGTGGGCTCAGTCTCAGTGCTCCCCTTCTGTTCCCACAGAGCTTGTTGCTATGGGCTGTTTGAATGGAGCAATCCAGTCAAGCTACCATCTGCAGCACAGATGCAGTCAGAAACAGTTTATTCACCTGTACAGAAACAAGGAAATAAGAAACTAGTCACTTTACCAGACATTTGATTCTACACAGTGAGGTATACTCAGATTTTCATGATCTGTATTTATTTTAAAAGTAATGCTAGTGGATGTATCCCAGTCCTCCTAACTCAGAGGCTGCTATATCATTCCAGCACATTTACTGTGTCTCCATAGCATCACCCATTACCCTGTTAATTGATGAGCAGCCCAAATGACACTTTTGAAGCCAATGTCAATCTGTTTATTTCTACCAAAATTACAAGATATGAAGCACTTTATATACTTTTGCTTACTACTAATCTAACGGTAAAAAATACACCTTGGCAAAATTCCTGGTACAGAGGCTACGGTAAACCCACTAACACTTTGACACTATTCCTATTGTGGTTTCCAAGAAAACCAACTGCTTTCTTTAGTGACTACTGCTAGTTTCCATAGCTGAGAAAGTACTGCTAGCTGCCAGAAAGTTTTCTTCACTTCCTATTTAGGATTTATTCTTACTTGCAGCTGCAAAAGTTGTCTTTAATCTCTTTTTCTATTCTCTGTTTTCATTAGTTGATGAGCACAGGTAGAGGTTTAGATTTCTTTCTGTTATGACAGTCTTTCATAATAGCTTTCCCTAGTTTCAGACATTATTGGGGGTGGCAAACACTTGAATCAGACAAAACAATAGTGTCCTAAATTTTATTTGTGTGATGGGAGAATTCATGGCTGCTGCAGTGACTGCACTTATTGTATCCATAGCAGCCAACATCACACTTGACTGCTTTGGAAACAGTCCCTGATGAACATCGGATTTGCATGAAAGGCTCAATTATTCATACCAACCATCAAATTAAACAAAGGAAATTTCCCTTTTTAGTTGTGTTTGCAGAAAGACAAAAATAATTGCTGTGAGCCTCATACTGTGAGTCCTCAGTGCTTTGCTGAGCCATAGCAGGGTTTTCCTGTGTATCAAATCAAGGTATATAAAATTTTTTTTTTGACAGATTCCAGGTCTGACATACTCCAGCCTGACTCCTCTCTTAGAGGAGATGATTTCAGCATTGTTCAGCATGCCAGTTATCCTTTCCTTTCACATTCTTTTGCCTCTTGGTGATGCCAGTGGTACCTGCCCTCTCAACTCCTCACTTATCAGCATGTGACTGCTTTGATCTAAGGATATTTTTATGTGTTAAGACATTCACTTAGCTCTCTGATGTAGCAAACTGAGCAAGTTTATGTATTTTAATATTTAAAGTTCCCAGAGTTAAAACTGGCATTATCTGGTATAAGCTGTCCAATTTTTTTAGGCTACATTTTTAAGCTGGGTATTTTAGTCTAGGTTTAGCATTTCTGGACTAATGAGTTAGCACTGGCAGCTCAGCGCTGAGACCTGTTGTTGGTTGGTGAATTTAGGCAATCCTCGGTTTGGTTATGGGAGCTTGAAGTTACTGTTCTAGGCAGCAGAAGAAAAGCAAACTCAAATCAATAAGCTTTTAAAGTTTCATTGCAAATTTGCCATGTGGTTTTAATGGTGCCATCAAGAATAGAAAATGGTGTCATGAAACAAAAAAAGAATATTACTGTAGTCTTCTCTAGAATGATGTATAGATCTGTACCTCATTTGTAGAATTATATGGGATAGTAAAAGTCTCCCAAACTTAAAAAGAAAGGGAAATTGCTCTGGCAGTTCTTTTTATGAGTAATCTCTGGACAAACCTACTACTATTTACGTAGGCCTATTGACAATTTCATGCTGCTTGACTCCAGTAGTGCTGTCCAAATGCACGAATGTAATAAGGAGGAAACATTGAACACAGTCATCAAATGTGAATTTAGTCTCAGACTCTTACTGTGCTACTCTCATTCCTCTATCTAATTGCCTATAAGTCTGATTTTCCAATCCCTGACAATTTATGCTGATCTATGCCCATATGCTAGCACTGCATTTTCCTCATCCTGTGGTGAGCCAGTTCAGGGAGCTGAAGAGGAAGAAAACTTACGGAGCAAAGCAAGTTTTTCAGTTGATTTGGCTTCTTGAACTCAATTGCTAAGAGGTTAGCAAGCATCAGTGCTAGTACAAATTTAATGAATATTCTAGGAACAGAGTTATACTCCAAGAACTGCACATCCTAAATCTTACCTGATCCTTGGCTTCTGAATTGAACTTGCTAACATAAATAAGGATCCACTAAATTCCTTACTAGGTTAGCTTGCTTTTCCATTTCTCAAACACAGAGTTTGTTGTGACTGATTAGGAATCATCTCGATGAAATAAAATGCCAAACAAATAAGTGACCTAATGGATCTAGGAGTCAAACACATGCCAATAAGAAAATCTAAGTAGAATATTTCAAAATACAAGAGGAGTGTAACTTGTTATCCAGGTCATCTTTGTCATTTTATAGTTCTGCCAAATGAGCAAACAAGGTAAAGTCTTAACACCTCTGGAATCCATAGAGGGTTTTGATGTCATTGAACCAGGATTTAATTGCAAAAATTCTGCTCTTAAAACAGAAAGCAGAAAATCAGAGATTACTGTCACTGCATCTGCAGTGGCCACACATTTGAATATGTGAAGATATTCCTTTGTATAAAAGGTAGGTCACAGATGCAGAACCACAATGTGGATTTAAAACAGAAAAGAGGTGATAAACCCCTAGAATCAAATCAGAAACTTTTGAACAGTCTATATATATATTTATAATTACCATATAAAGTCCAAGAAAACAACTGATGTTTAGGAGAAAAAGAATGTTTTAGTAAGAATTTAATTAATATCAATGAAATTAAATACATTTAATTTAATGAATATTAATTTTTCAGTGCAGTACGTTGATACCTTATGCTGTAGTGAGATATCTACAGTTGTGACACCTTCAAACAACCAGTGTTATCCTTCACCTGCTAATTCAGTCATCTTTTCCAGTAGAAGACTTCTCCAGGTGATTTGCTGGGATTCAGTACAATACAGGTAAGAAGGTCCAGAAGCTGTATTCTTATGTTTATTTGTTCATAAAGATCACTGAGAGATTCAAAGTTATGTAAGGAGATTACAAGACAGCAGCACAGATATTTTGGCTGATCATTTTCTCAGATGGAGCATTGTCAAGGTCAGGCTATTATTCTGACCTCCATCCCAGGCCACCATCCTTCTGCATATTTCTGAATTCCCTCCCCACTGGTTAGTGGAGGGAAACATGTTGCCACATTCACAAAGACAAAAGAAGCACAGCATCACCTTTGAAAAAAACTCTACTGAGTTCACAAATGAACTCTATATCAAGTGCTCTCCCTTTATTGTCTTTGGCTAAGGTCTTTTTCCTGCCTAGCTATAAAATATTTGAAGGCTGAATCACCCTCTCAACCAGTACACTACGACCTCTATAATAACACTTTCACAATTGGAGAAATGCATGTGGATGAACTCTAATAATCTTTACTTTCCCTTGTTCACCCAAAGGTATTCTCAGATTAAATGTATGTATCTCTTTTGTAGGCTTTGATCTGGTTCTTTACTTCTCTTTTCTATGTTGGCAGAGAGCGCCTTAATCGTTAGTTGCTGGATGTTTAGACTCCAGGGATTGCAAGCACAAAGACTCCATTAACTTTGCACAAAAAGGGGACTGCAGCATGGAGACATCAGCTCTTTCTGCTCCTGGACAAAGGGCTGCCTGCAAATGTGGAGCAAGGGGAAGAGCCATGAAAGAAGTGGGCAGAGGTCAGATCCATACAGGAAAAGGGTACATTCCTCTTGTGGATGTAATGCGCTCCTAGTCAAAGATTAGTCAAAGACAAATACTTCACAATGAACTGAAAGCTGCCACTTTGTGGTTCCTCTTATGTTTCAGCTACCAGGTTATTTATAATAGTATGAAATGATTGCACTGGCCTCATAACAGTGTTTGCAGGTAGCTGCTGAGAGGTCCCCAAGGTGCCTATGCCCACCTAATGTGTTTGTGTGCGAAAGTAATTCTCTAGTACAACAGTCACACTGACTGCCTAGGTAAGGTTTCTGATGCCCGGTACATATCACCTGCAGCTGGCTGTGTAGCTGCTGCATCTGGAACACCAAGCTATGTGCAGCATCCTGAAGCAATGGTGTTGACTCTGAACTGCTGACATTATTGTCATAACTGGTCAATGTTCCTGGTCTGCAAGTAGAATTCAAGACTTACAAAGAAAAGCTCTAAGGGATACTAGCAAAATTGCTTGTTCTTCATGCTTTCCCCCTTTATTTAGTTTGTTAGAAAGTCCAGAAAGGGCTGTCAAGGGATTTACTTTATTAATATCCTTTTGAGGAAAGTGAGTGCTCCATGGACTAGATAATATCAAAGCTGCAGTGAAATGAATATTGTGAAGCATTTAATTTCAGCTCAAAAGTTTTCAGTGATTGCTTATGTTGATAATTCATGTTGTGCAGAAGTCAAGCTATAAAAAAGAGATTGATTTTAGACAAGAGAAATGTAAATAGGAGCAGCATTAAGCTATGAGCGTTACAAGCTGCAGTTTCTGTTCACCTTCTCCAGGTTTGGAGGCAGACATGAGATAAGATTTGTAGTTTTATTATTTCTGGATAAAAAATTCAAAGTATTCCAAGGAGAAAAGAAGGTAAGAAAAAAACTCATCCTGTTGACCTTTCTGTCAACATATGCAACGGTTTCTCCTGACGAACAAAACAAATCACAAAATACAATAGGAGAAACTTTGTGGAAAGAGAGCAAAATTATTTGGGAGGAAGTTTCGTGTAGTAAGTAGCACATGGGCTTGCACTGCGTTTAGCACATCTAGTGCACATGCTAGCAGCGAGTCCAGCAGCACCCCACATTGGAAATGGAAGTTTCTAGTGTGGGGATTTTTCTGCCTACTCCCAAGCTTGCACAGATGGCCATGTGGCAATTTGGGCTGAGCACAAAAAAGGAGTCTCAGAATAAGCTATAAGTCCTTCAATATGAGGGTGTTCAAGCACTGGGAGATTTGCTGGGATAGGTTGCGGAATCTCTGTCCTTGAAGATATTACAAACTCAGCTGGGCATAGCCCTTAGCTGTCTCATCTAACTTTGTAGGTAACCAAGCACTGAGCAAATGTTGGACCAGATGCCCTCCAGAGGTTCCTTTCAGACCTGATTATTCTGTGATTATGTGATTACAGTACCATCATGAAAGTATGCACCTGAGCACGCATACACGCAAAGACACATGGAGAAAGTGTACGGGGAGAGTCCTTGCAATGATCAAATTCAGGGCCTGGCCTTTAGTTTTGGAAATTTAAACCGTAACACAACTGTTAAGTACACAGCAGGGCAGTGTCAATGACTGGTACAGAAGAGCAAGGAAGAGTTGCTGACATTGAAATAAATGTCTCCTTCCACTGTTCCTCTTGAAGAGAGGTAGCTGGGCAACAGCTAGTCATCTTCTGAACAACAAGGCCCTCTTTATTCAGAACATTGCCCACTCAAAGGTAATGAATAGGTTCTTCTTTTTCATCTGCTGCATTACCTGCACATATTTTGCAATAAGCATAAGTCTCTGTCACTGATGCGTTACAACACTAAGAAGAGGGACAAAGCCATAGAGATCAGCTTTTAAAGTTAAGCTTTTTTATCATTAAATGGTGTTTTTCTTGTGAGGCAAATATCTGTAACTGCTCACCCCAGAGAACCTGCAACTGAGAGGCTTGACAAAGAAAATGTATAGATGGGAAAGCAGGTGGCAAAAGGACAATCAGTGAACAATAAAATGAATGCGTTTTTACATAGTTGCCAAGACCAAGTTTGCTCAGGTGCTTACATCTGCGCCTCTGTGGTACACAATGAGCTTGGTTTAAGTTTGAAATGTAGCAAATAACCTCCTGCAAAAATGGGATTAGATGAGGCTTTGAGGAAGACAAAATTTCAACATGTGATGGCACTACTGTGTTTCTGCAAGTCTGACATAACTCAGAAATTAAGAAGACTGCCTTGTCAAAATAACTTCCAAAAATGAAAAAAAGGTAATTTACCAAAGCTTAAAACAGGTGACATCTGCTTTTTCAGAGTCAGACTGATACTGCTAGCTACCTTAAGTTGTAACTTATTCACAGTCCCGTATGAATTGTGAATCCATAGGCTAAAGTTGATTACTATTGATTCCAATAGCACTACTGATAATGTAGAAGTAAGATAAGAACATATATTTAAGCTCTGCAGGGTCAAAGTCTCATTCTGCTGTTTTTTCTTATTGCTCCAAATGAAATTTAGTTGACATATGAATACCACTAACACAAAAAATATGTTTTTTCTTTTTTATTAGAGATTCAGCATTTCAGCAAACTGTCAATTTATAAAACAAATTGAGCAACCTGGTATAGGAATGTGTCCCTGCCTATGGCATGGGGGGTTAGAACTAGATGATCTTTAAGGTCCCTTCCAACCCAAACCCATGATTTTACAATGATTCTATGAAATTAGCATCATCTGCTCTTTGTTTCTTTATGCTGATACTTTAATGCAAATGCTGTCACTAAAATGATAGAATGACTGTTTTCTCTATGCAGTTCTGTTTACAATATTATACATCAGGAAGCTATTCCACTGACATTAGCTCTTCAATTAGACAAGCCTGCTGTGCTGCTGGTAATTGCAAAGTGGATTATTGTACCAATACAAAGAAAACTCTTCTCCAACATGTGTGTGAGAACATAGTAAGTGGGGGAATTATGCCCTCTGTTTGGCTCTTCAGAGTTTATAAATGTCATATTTCAGAAGGATCAGAGTATTCAGACAGCGGGCAAGTGTCGGGATAAACTGAGGAACAATAGCCATAGGGCTCATGAGCAGAGCTGTAACATACTCTATTTTAGCAATCCAGTCTGATTTTTAATGTGGGCAGAAAATGAAATGATTGCCTGACAGTAATCATATTGTAACAGCATTGGCCTCCAGCACCAATAAAAGTCACTGTTGTAGATATTAGAAGTGAGGCATTAATGCAGTTATATTGCCCTGACTTAGATGTGCGTTTGCACCAGCTCTGTGTGCACCACTCCCATTTTGCCCACTCAGGGTGGGAATGCATGTTAAACCCCTTACATTCAGGCTCAACATGGCACAATCCAATGCAGATGTTGTGACTGCAGGACATTAAAAATGAAGTCAAGTGCTGAATGTGCACAGGCTTCCTGGCTTCATCAGGGAATTTAACTTCACAGCAAATCCAAACTTACATTTTTTCTTTGCCTGATGGGACTCATATTTGCAGGAAGCCAGTTGTTTCCCACACCCCAAATCACATGGATCATGGGCTATCTCCAGACAAAAAACAGTCCTGGACCTAGTCTTGTCCCTAAACTAAAGTAGCATAATAAGGAATTTGCATTCACAGAATTGTCTTATTAACTTTAAATAGGGAAACTATATAAAAGCTGCTTTTTGATAACAGTCCTTCCCTTGTGCTATCCAAATCATGTCAAGTGAGCAAAATTGGACCAGGAACCATTACAATAATTTAATAGAATAAATGATCACGCTCCAGTCCACGCCCTGTTCACTTTACTGATACAGATGAGGCTTTATGGATTAGTTTATCAAGCTGCTTTCTTACCTTTGTCCCAAAAGCACTTGCATAACACAGTGGCAGGCAATAATATAAGAAAGCAAGACTCTTCCTACTGTTGGAGAAAGGTTTTTTCTGATCTGTCCTTTCACGCACAAATTACGTGAAAAATACTGGGCTGGGTTACAATTAATTTCAAGACCTGACCTGAACTGGGTGTATGTACAATGGGTGTATGTACACATCAGTATTCCAGGCAAGCAAAAGAGGTTTCTCTATGCATAACATTCATGGAGCTGTCATGTCAAGCTGGACCCCAGGAGGGAAGGGAAACTCTGTCAGAAGGGAGGCCAGAGGAAGGGGGGTGGAGCTTCTTTCATTTTGCAGGACTTTCTGGGCCTTTCGGACACTTGCCATTCAGAGGAAAAATTAAACAGAAACAGTACAGAGGCTTTCAAAAGTTAAAAGAAATAAACTCTTCCCAAACCTCTGCCCACACAACCTCCCTTTCTCAAATCAAGCAAGCAACAACCTGCTGATCAGAGCACTCATTTGGGACACCCAAATGCCAAGTTTAGGCCCTTTTTCTAGCTTTCTCCTTTATTTCAGGAACTGGAACTTGCTATGGGCTCTCCCAATTGGAAGTAGCAAACAGCGAAGTCTGTCTTCCTCCTCAGCCCCATACTTATTTAATGCTTTCTACAGTATGGATCTGCTGCAAGGAGAGAGGCTCTATAGTCAATAATCACATCTAATGTCCTACCCAGAATAAGGGACACCTCCTGCTCTTACTCCTTACTGTCTTTACTGTCTCCTTGCTGTTCGTTCCTTGCTCCCAAGAGGTTATTATTCTGGAACTGAGACTTTTCAGTAATAAAATCACCTTTTGAATCTTATAAATATTTTCTAACTAATTTTTTGTCAAAGCCAGCAAACCCTTCTATTGCCAAGCTTTTGACTGTGATGTTTTCCCAGCAATGACAGAAACAGCATTGTGACATTAAGAAAATAATTTCAAGTCCGACTTTTATTGAAATGTACTTACAAATCTGCAGAAAGTAGATCATAGAATCATAGAATAGTTAGGATTGGAAAGGACCTTAAGATTATCTAGTTCCAGCACCCCTACTATGGGCAGGGACACCTCCCACTAAACTATATCACCCAAGGCTATGCCCAACCCAGCCTTGAACACTGCCAGTGATGGAGCATTCACAACTTTCTTAGGCAACCCATACCAGTGCCTCACCACCCTTACAGTAAAGAATTTCTTCCTCAGATCCAATCGAAACTTCCCGTTTAAGTCTGAATCTGTTACCCCTTGTCCTCTCAGTACAGTCCCTCATGAAGAGACTCCCCAGCATCCCTACAGGCCCCTTCAGATATTGGAAGGCTGCTATGAGGTCTCCACGCAGCCTTCTCTTCTCCAGGCTGAACAGCCCCAACTCTCTCATCTTCATAGGGGATATCTATTTGTGGAAAAATTTCCCAATGTTCTTGTTTTTCAAAGACTTTAAGGATGTATGACGAAGAAATGTACAGATGCTTTTCATAAATAAATATGTGGACTAAGAGATTTATCATCAAAATTATCTCTCCCTAAACACAAAGTATCCCACTGATATTCAAAGAGAATAGCAACACATCATTCTACCAATATATGGTGATGGATTCTCAGTTCATAGAATCACAGAATCATGGAATAGTTTTTGTTGAAAGGGACCTTAAAGACCATCCAGTTCCAGCCCCCCTGCCATAAGGGTTCCTTTTGTGATTAAAGCTTGTAACTAGATGCCAAATATTTCCTGCATGCAACTAAAGAAATAAAAATTAATATTAATTAAAAAATCCAGTGGCTTCTGACAGGAAAAATCTGGGGTAAGGATGATCTGCCTAAAAGAAACTTCATATGTTAGATCCATTAATTTTATTTTCTAACGAGTATTGAAGGGTGTGTCAGGTAGCACAAAGAATTGATGATATTTTCATGTATGATTTTCTTTTTTTGATTTCACTTTCCAGTTATGTGATTGAAAACTACTGCATTTTTATGGGATTTTGTAGGAAGCCAACGGCTAATGTTTTCAAAAGCAGAGGTGTCACTGAGGAAACTGGGCAGCTCTGAAAGTGAAAGTCTGGTAACCACCTGCATCATTTAGGCCAAGACCTTGAATAGCAGAGCTAAGAATGGCTGTGCTAGACAAGGAACCAGTAATTCATCTCCCCTTGCATCCTGTTTCTGACAGTGGCCAAAAGCAGGCAAATTGGAAAGCATGCAGGAACAAGGCTTTCATGTAGTAATCCTCTGTGGTATTTTCCCAGTCTCCAAAACGTAGTGTTCAACAATCTTCTGGGAGTGCATTGTCACCTTTGTATCAAATGGGCTTCAATGTTTTTTTCTTTCTTGAGTTTTTCTGGTCAAATTTTGAGGTCGTCTTAGGTTTTTGTTTCCATGGTACCCTGTGCCAAAGTACTGGTACCACCAGTCAGTGACATTTGATGCCTCCTGACTCTGAGGGTATGTCATGGGCTCAGTAGTAGCAGTCATTTTTCTTTTTCGTAGTAGCTGGTGCAGCAATATGTTTTTGGTTTTCGGCTTGGGAACAGTGCTGAAAACACCAGTGTTTATAGTTATGGCTTAGAATGTTTAGGCTGGCCAAGGACTTTCTGAGTTTCATGCTCTGCCAGGGAGGAGGGGAAGCTGGGAGACAAGGCACCTGACCCAAACTGACCAAAGAGGTATTCCATACCACAGCACGTCTTGTCCAGGATGTAGAAACAGAGAGCAGAGACACGGAAGGGTGGTGGTGCACGGGCGGGTGTGCACAGCATGGCCGGGATTTGGTATGAGGTGATGGGGTGCGCTGCGTAGTCAAGCTTGGTATCAGGTGATGGGGGGGTACTGTGTGGCATGGCTAGGTAGGAGATGAAGATCTGTTGTATTCTCTTTCCTTGTATTTTCTCTTGTATTATTATTGGTGGTAGCAGTAGTGATTTATGTTATACTTTAGTTACTAAACCGTTCTTATCTCAACCTGTGAAAGTTGCGTTCTTTCGATTCTCCTCCCCATCCCCTCGGACTGAGGAAGAAAGAGAGGGGAGTGAATGAGAGAGCGACTGCATGAGTTTGAGAGCCTCAAACCATGACAGAATATTTCTTCATTAAGAATTTGCTTATGCAACTACCTTCCAATCACAAGTGTTGCAAAATCAGTGGGTAATTTTCAGGTGGATATCTCTCTGTTCTAGCTTTCTCTTTGTAAATACAGCCACGTTCCCACAGCATGTAAGGATGCTGCTTATGAATCACCAAGATGCTGGACTAAACCCATGGAAAAAACCATCGGGAAAATGAGCAGCTGAACAGCATGCTGTACATAAAACTGAGGACCAGTCAGTGAATAATAAGGAGAAAAAAATTATCAATGGGATGCTCATTAAGTGAACACCATCTTCTAGTGTACTGGGCAAGAATAGACAAGCTTGTTATCCACTTCTGTAATTAGAGGCAGTGTTCTAATAGGTATGCAGAAATATGCCAAATTCAGGTGGCATACATTTGACTTTGCAGTCTTAAAAAGCTGTTTCAGTGTTGCTTGTGCATGTGCATGTTCCATGTCAGAGATGACAACCTTCACTTGACAGCTGCTTATTAAAAATGGATATTGTATTTTTCATTTTAAGCTCTAAAACACACAAGTGATTCGGTTTTGAGAATGGCTGAGTTGCTTTTTCTGAAAATTTAATTTCACATCTTATCCATTGCATTATGGATAGGCCAGTGCAAATATTATTTCTGTAAATGAAAAAGACCACTGATAACTACTATGACCTATAGATCATACGTGCTAGGGTTAACTGAAGTGTTTATGAGGCTTACACTGATAATGGACACCAGCTGCTCTTCAGTTATGACAAGTTGTCCATAGCTACTTCCAGTATACAATTAAATTGTGTTTCATATAGGGAAAGGTGTTTGCAAGATGTCCCAGGCTGGTTAATACAGAAGAGATGAATTAAAAAACATCTATGAAAGTAGTATCTTATGTCATTTATAATCAAGAAATATTTTTGCAACTACTGAGGAAAGGGTCAAATACCCATGCTAGCTGTCCAGCTGTCTCAACAAAGAGCTGGGAGTGAATAGAGGTCTGAACTGACTTCTGAAGTAAACTCTCCATGTTCTACCAGCTGTTTTACCTGTGGGCTAGAGCTGACATAAGCTTCCTGATGATGCTAGAGAGATTACCTTTCTTCTCCCCAGATCTTGCTTTCCTCTGGGTAAAGGAAAGAATTACTTTTCCACAGGTCAGTATTCCACAGGACCTGTCAAAAGAGAAGTAGCTGTGGAAGTTAGTATTAGTGAAGGTGGAAACTGAATGCATATATAGATGAAAATTGGTAGTCCTATGTTCTATCATACGTATGTTGTAGCAATTAACTGAGGCAGTATTCCACTGTCTTCTGGTGTGATCAAAATGAAAATGGGTAGGAAAGAAACACTTTTGAGTTTCAAATCAAAAACAACAACAACAAAAAAAAAAAAAAAACAAAAAAAAAACCAAAAAAAACAAAACCAAAACAAGAGAATATAAAGATGAAAAGTAAATGAATGAAACAAAGTCAAGTACATATAAACTGTGAAAAATTAAGTTGTTCCAAGTTTTCTGCATGTTGGATCTGCTTCCCAAGGCAAGCATAGACACAGGTGACAGCCATATGTCTAGAGTGGCAGAGCTCAAGAATCTGAGGTATTGGAATGGAGGAGACTCACAAAAAGTAATTACTGTAGTTACTCTTAGACTACAACCAGGAGCTGAACATGTAGTGTAGTTAATTTCTTATTATTGACAGAAGCTGACCTTCTGTAACAAGAGAATACATTGAGGAAGACCTTATGTGAACGAAACCAAAGTCTCACAGCTTTGTTTTTCTAGCTGTTTATACAAATAGCCATTACTCCACAACATCTCTCTTGCCAGAGGTAAAATCCTCTGTACATGCTGAGGGAGACAGAAGCAAGGTGCAGCATAAACAGTAAGGTCATGTCCATGCTGTGGCATTACCAGTGCACAGCATTGCACGTCTGTGCTGAGCATTCAAATGCTCTGTACAATTATAGAGAAGGCAAGGGAGGATGCATGAAGCCAAAAAGAGAAATCACTAGCTGTGTGACTTTGGAGCAGAATGTGAAAGGGATTCTGTTGTGTGGTTGCTTTGTGGTCTATAGCCTCTGCTTCCCCTTGCCTCTTTGCTCAATTTACCCTGAGACAGCTGAGTGCAAATCACATGTACAGCTCCCAGGTAGGCATCCTCTATAGGGAGAGGCACAGAAGTTTTTAATGTTGATTTCTGAGATGCTTAGATTTCTGTGAGGTGACAGAAAATGGAGACTATGTTCCCAATCCTACATATTAAGTGAGCAAATTTTGGCACCAAAGCATGTAAAACATTGCCTCCCTCAGCAGTTTCCACTGCTTGGCTCTGACAGCAGCAGTCTGTGAGGCTCTGGTTTTGGCAGCTCATTAATGCTGATTTTGCTGTGGGTATCTGGAAGTGGAGGAAGGCTGAGGGCTGATGGCAACTGCAGGACTTTGGAACCACCAGTGACTGGCGGCTTCGCCAGATGAGGCTGTAAAACCCCTCCTGGGCTTGCCTAAGGGGTGCACAGACATAATTTGCAGCAACAGTCTGGCTTTCTGCAGCAAGTGTGTGAGAGCGAAGCTGTGGAGCCAGTGCTGGCTGGTGAGCATCTGACAGAGACAGTTCCTTTGCCTACTACCCCACAGGCAGGAAATGACTCCCTTTTCACCAGCAACCAGCTTCAGAATGAAATGGCAACTGGGTCAGGGTGTGTGTACTTGTAATTAGAGACCTTGCTTGGCATTGAGACAATAAATGTCAAAGGTGGATAGTAAGAATAATATCAAAATAATCTGTGATGATTCTACTGTTCTTCCAGCAGCTTTGTTATATGGTGCTATAGAAGCAGCCTTTGGAAGTTGATTTTTGGGTGTATCTGAGTTGCTAAAAATTGCTCAGGAGTGAGCATTCATAGGCACAAGGTCTACATGGTGCACAGTGGCAGTCATTGGCAGCATGGTCATAGAGCTTATATTGAGGGGAATCAAACTGTAGCAAACAGGCGGCTAACTCCCAACATTTGATAGTTACCAAAGGTTTCATCTGCTCTTCCACCATTACAGTAATACCATCTTCCACATGCTGTGCAAAAAGCTATTTGATATCTCAGTTCTTTTTCATTCATTTTTGGTCATGCTTTTATATTAAATGTGAGATCCATGAGAAAATAACAAGAAATGAAAAGCAAATTCTAGGGGTACTTTATTTTGTACTGCAACCCATCTGGGCATATGTGATAAACATTTAGATTTAAACAGCTGGAAAATCATTTAACATGTCCCCATCTTTATTTGCTCCTCCTCCTCTCCCTTCCCCAAATACTGGGCACTTAGAAGAGCGATCTAATTAAAAATGAAAGCATAATTACTCAGTTTAAAATGCCCGAGTCACTTTTTCACATCAAGGGAGGAGCTGATGTATGATAAAAATTTTAAATTCAGCTTCTTTTTATTCACATAGGGAAAAGAAAGGAAGAAACGTTAGCTTATTTATTTCCAGGAAACATTACAAATTCCCTGCCCTGCCCTGCAGTGTGTTTTGTTTTATTTTGTTAATGGTCTCTATTCTGATTGCTGCTTGGTAAAGAATAAAAGAAGATTCTTTAGTCATGGGAATGCAGAGATGTTTATTTCCACTTTGGGAGTATAACATACTTTTCCAAAAATTCAGCTGTTTCCAGAGTCATTTACTGGAACACCTGGTATCCCACGCTCCACCCAACATTAGAAAAATATTTAAAACTGCAGGAAGGCAATACAGCTGTGCAAGCTTGTATGGGGGCTTGTTGATTTCATTATGTTCAGAACAAGCGGCTTCGCCAATAAATGTGCAGTTGCTTGACAGAGAGAGATGCCATTTGCTAAAATGAAGTTTTCCTCCTGAATTATCTGGTGTCTATTTAACATTATAGCCTCCTGTCATTTCTCTGGCAGTGTGGCATAATAAAATTCTGTTCCCTTTAAAATCACGTTAGATGATTATTTTTTAAAGGTGAATAAATGACACAGGAAGGAGAAATTCAGATCCTGCTCCTGCTGTTCATGCTTGTGGCAGCAAAACCTGGTTGAAAAAAAACCCAACCAACCAACAAACCCACCAAATTCATTTTTCTACCTTTGTGAGTGACTCTGCTCGGCAATAAATACAGTCTGTTATAGGAAGACCTTTCTTTCCTTGATTTACAAGACAGATACATAGTTGCAGGAGAGGGGGCCCTGGCTGGAGGGTACCAAACATACAGGGCAAAGAACAGCGTGTGTTTCGGTGGATGAGATTCAATTCCTGGAAGGGCTGTGTACATCGTCTCGGGTTGGTCCAGCTGGGGAAACTCCAGCAGTGATCCTGGAAACAGGAACAGTGCTCACTTTAAATGAGGGAGGTCCTGAAATGATTTTCAACATTGAGGGATAGCATGGAAAATGGTACCACATGTAAAAATGGGTCTGCCTCTGAAAGACAAAGCTGGAATCCAAAACCGAAGGTGTTTGTTACAAGTAAAATATTTCTGCAAAATATTAATGTGTGGGATAAATAGGGAATTTTCAGCTTTTCCCAAACTCAAGAATCCTGAACTATTAAAAAAAAAAAAAATCGCCAAAAACACATATGGGAAGCTGTTTGTAATTTCTAGGTTACACACTGTATATGTCAAGTTTCTGACATTTAAGTGTAACAACTGTGATCATCTTCATGGCCCTCCTCTGGACTCGCTCCAACAGGTCCACGTCCCTCTTGTGTTGAGGGCCCCAGTGCTGAATGCAGTACCTAAGGTGGGGTCTCACTAGGGCAGAAGAGAAGGGGAGAGTCACCTTCTGAGACCATCAGTTTATTCATTGGTCTTCAGTTTCTCACTTGAAAATAAATTGACCATTTAATAACAAAGTAATGGTAGACAGGAAGCTGTTCTCACATATTTGCTCTACATCCTGGTTGATTTTGAAGTGTTCTTGGCTAAACCCACTGTGTTTTCACGTGGTAATACTGTATTTCCATATTGTCAAGGGAGGACTCTGAAACTTGACAAATTTTCTAATGCTCCCCCAGGGGAGCACAGGAATGAAGGCAGGTGGGAACCCAAGCTGCAGGTTTAGAGGAGGGGACACACTGTCCAGTGCCTTCCCTGGCTGTCCCAGGACAGCCTCAAGCCCCCATGTCCAGGTGTTATACGCATTAGGGTGAGTGAATGCCAGGGCACTTTCAGGACTGAAGGGGATTAGTGCCTTGGTGCATGTTGGGGAAAAACATTTCAGGATCACACAGAGCTTACCATGAGACTTTTGCTGTAGGAACCAGAGAGGGATTTAGGTGACTTGGAGAGGGGCAAATGTGGGAAGATCAGAAGGATAGGATGATTAACAAGGCTGGTCCTCGTTAATAGGCTGCTGGTCAGTATGCTTGTCTGACCATGCCTTGTGCTTTATCAGCACAGCCTCTCCTGCCTGCTTCCTAAATTTCTTTCTAACCTTTACCTGGAAAACGGGCTCTCTTTTTGCTTGCATGTGTGTGTGTGCATCTCTGTGTGCATGTATATATATGCGTGTGTATATATGTTCTCATTTGCAGACCTCTGTCCTCATCCAGAGTGGGGAGCAGAGTGAGGTAATTGCTTTTGTCTGTGTTCATGGGAGTGCTCTGTGTGTCTCTGACCTGTGCCTAGCCATATATACATGCAGAGATATTCTGTGTGTAAGCATGCCTACTGGCAGTACATTTTCAGCCTCGCTGCTGATTGTAACTGTGGGCATTGATGTGCATCAGCCTGGCATTTCTCAGGCTGTCAGATGTGGCCTAATATTTTATCCTTAACAAGAATTACAGAAGAAGAAATGACACTCTGCAAAAAATAACTAGAATTATCTGTAAGGCTAAACTTCTTCTGAAACACATCTGAATCTGAAAGGAGATGTGACCTTGTAAATGAAGGCATTAACATTCAAAAGAGCTCTGCTCAAAATTTCCAGCCTGACTTTTGCTTGACTCTTAACATGTGTGTCATGGTTTAGAGTGATAAAAAGTACCTAATGACAAACTCATAGAAATTAGTTGGGTTTTAAAGCATGTAGCATGTAGTCCGATTCATGCAGCTGTAGTCCCAAAATCAGCCTTGGTAGGAAAGACCGAGAGACCTGTATCTTCCTGCAACATGCCATTACCATCAGCCAAGGTAGCTGTCTTTCCAGGCCATGGAAGGACCACTGCCTTTCTTCAGCATACAGTAGGTATATCTAGTTCCCCACATAGCATGGCTACCTTCAGGGAGTGATTCCCCCTGTCTGAGGCACAGCAGATGAATCATCTTCTGGAAGTTCCTGTTTCTTTCCATTGCCTCTAGAGAGAATCTAGCCTAGTTTTGGGTGGGTGTCTGAGGCATGGATAACTCCATCTGAAAGGTGGAATCCCACCCATGGCGCCCAGCACAATGTGGCTCTGCTCCTAGTTAGCCCTTCTGAACACCACTGTAATAGAAATTTCTGCACGCAAAACCATGACACTGAAATGTGTGCTGTATATTTATTAAGCATTTGATTTCTCTAGGGCTTTCTGTAGCACTCACCACTCAAGAAGCTGGGGTTTTTAGAGTTAATGGCTTTATTTTTATAACAAGCTGGGGAGATGGTTTAAATCATCTGTAGATGGGAAACAGCTACAGAGGCTGAGATGGAAATAGCTGTGATTTTGAGTAGCTAGTCAGAGGTGAATGGTATAAATCTCTCTACTTGATTTTCAGGTGTCCTTACAGGTAGTATTTGCTCCCCAATCCTTCCACAGCAAATGTTTTCCTCAGGATGCCTTTGCATCATGGGGTTAAGCATTTTATTCTGTTCTACTTAGACCCAGCAAGGGGATCAATGAAAATATATAAAAATCTGGCTCTCAGGTGGGGTGCCTGGATGAAACCAAGAGCAATTAAAAAGTACAGTTTTGTGCCTCATTGAGCAGAGTCTTCAGATATTTTAGTTGCAAAAGTCAGCCCGGCTTCTACTGAACATTCATGAACTCTACTTTTGAAGGATCTGTAACTTGGCTGAATTTGTTCAGATTTTCACTGGGTGGGAAAAGCACTTAGGGAGAGACACGCTGTGCTGTCAGTGCCAGCTATGGAGTTTGGGACTTTAAAGAAAAGGTTGACAGCATTTACCAGGACCAAGCACTATTTGTTTCTGTCCTTGGCCCAGCAAAGACTGAGAGGGAAAAAGCCTAAGGCCATGCCACCCAGCATGTAAAACTTGAACCTCAGATGGTGATGGTTTGGCAAAGCCATGAAGTGAAATGCAGACTGCAGAACATGAAGTGCTGTAGGCTGGTGGCAGACTGGGCTTGTGGCTTGCTGACATAATTTCATTACACACTTCTATTAAGCTATTGTATTTTCTGTACTTTACTATGTTTATATGCTTTTATGCTCAGAATGTATTTACCTATATACACCTTTCCATGAAAAAGTGATCAATCTGCATATACATGCAACGAAGACAGAATTAATAATAATAGATGATCTAGTCTATGTAGTACCACCAAATGTATGCTCTTTTCTTCCCTTTACAGTTAACTTAAAGTACGTTTTGAATGTCACCACCTGCATAGCAGTAAACCTCAGCAAAGCCTACTGTACCTAAATGGTATTAACTGAAAATCTGCCGACTCTGAAGGAAAAGTATTCTATATACTCCCCTTTTTCTCAAATGCCTAAGGAAAAGAAGAAACTAATAAGTGTCATAAGGTGTTTTTGTTTTATTTTACATAACCAGAGCTGCTAATTCTAAAGTTGCAATTTCCTTACATCCCCACAGTTAATGAATAATATAGCTAAAATATAAGTTAGGCATCCATGTAATCCTTTTTTTTAATAAGTTTAAGGATGGGCCCAAGAGCATGGCTTTAGGGCAGTTCTTCCCCACATACTTCACAGTCTCCAGCACACTCACCTCCTGACCTTTGCTGCAGAGATGTGTGGGCTGGGGTCAGCTTTACAGTGCCCATGCTCTCTTCAGTTCAAAGGAGATGGATTTAATTACAAGTGCTGTAATTTAAAAAGATTTTGTAATACAGAAAGGCTCTTAAAATCATTTCTGACAAACTAAATTAATGGACCTTTATTGCTTTTCTTCATATTTGCGGGGCTGCAGGGCGTTTAACAAGGACCTCTGCTGTTCGTTTAATTTATTACACCACCTTATGCTTTACGTTCCCCTTCGTTTATGAATTCTTGTTCTGTTGGTTTCTCACAGCATTTTTTCCCTGCCCCTTGTGGGCTTACACACACCAGTTATATGTCACATAAAAAATCATAAATCCTCCAATAGCAGCTGTTGTACTTAATAAATTTATAACTTTACCCTTGCTGAACTATATCAAAACCCAGTAACATCTGGCATGTTTAATTTCTGTGTTATCGAGGGTTGAATTTTCTTTTAAGAGCTCCCAGATATCGACCTGTCAAGAACTTCTCTGACCTGTAGCTTTTTTAAGCTCCTTAAACTACGTTTCTAAGTGTGAAGATTTTCAACTGATTTTCAACAGATTTTCTAATTTGATTTTTTATTTGTGTTAAGGATTCTTTTCCCCTTTTTCGTTTCTTTCTTGTTTTCTTATCTGGTGAGTAGCCCAACCAAATGAATAATGGATTGTCATTTCTCCCTTCTGAGCTGATTTTTCTACCTGTGTTACTAAATCTGTACCTACCCCTTCTCCTTGAAAGAGGAGGTGGGAAGCTTTGGGCAGAGGAAACATGTACGTGATGGTGGTCAGGTTAGAAATACAGCTTTGTCTCTCCTGCATTGTCATGTGAGATTTTTGTAGCATGCCTATTCTTAATATTTTTTAATAAGGCTCAATTTATGCTCCATTGTTACTCAACAGTGCTCTCCTTAATACAATTGGATTTCAGTATTCAGTCTTTCCCATCATTTGTACTGAGCTGGACACACAGGTCAGAATAAACCAGAGGTTTTGATTGTATCACATTTAGTCTCAAACTCCTGTCCTCCCACCTGCTCTCTCACCCTGCTATCAGCTTCCTTATTTTTTTTAAACAGAAGTCTTGTTGAGGAAGGTTTGGTGGGGTGTGTCAAAGGGTTAATATGTTCCTCTCTCACTGCAATTCAATGGATGGTCTGTTTCTTCCATATTAGCTCATCTGATATTACCCCAAATGAAATATGATCTGCGTAGGCACTTTCAGGCAAATCATACCATTAGCAATGCTTCCACTGCATCCCCTCAGCTGTGTGAAAAAACACTTTGAAAACACAGGATAAAGCATGCTACTGATTTCACAGAAGGGATGAATGAGGGGAGAGAGAAAGAAAACAGAGTGATGCTCAGCTTTGCCTCACTGTCACCATCTCTTCTTGGTTTAAGGTTATGTGTCTGCAAACTATCTCACAGACTGTCATTATCATGGGTTCAGTAGCAGCAGTCATTTTTCTCTTTTCATAGTAGCTGGTGCAGCACTGTGTTTTTGGTTTTCGGCTTGGGAACAGTGCTGATAACACCAGTGTTTATAGTTATGG
>JASSUY010012647.1:0-10138 GCA_032466535.1 Forpus xanthops | reverse complement strand
GATTCTGCCCATGGTTTATGTTGTAATTGATTCATGGACAACAATTGATCTGTGCTAGCAGTGCGTGATCCTACACTGCATTTCATCTGGAAGGCAGAGGCTCCAGAAATTATTTCACTGAATTAATCAAATAGCCTATCTGGCCTTACTACCACCTGTTGGGTTCTACTTCACAGGCAGTATCACTGGCAATAGTACAATAACAGTGACGCTAATAATGTTTAGAGACGGCACAGAGCTAGAAAGCACCAGAAAAACAGGTGATCGGGTTGATGAACAGCACACGCCAAGGGCAAGTTCAGGAGAGCATCCAATGGTAGCATAAGCACAGCTGACCTATATATCTATATGCAAGGTCTCTAACTAATCACTGACACATGCAA
Organism: Forpus xanthops; assembly: GCA_032466535.1. NCBI lineage: Eukaryota > Metazoa > Chordata > Aves > Psittaciformes > Psittacidae > Forpus > Forpus xanthops. The sequence goes on along the minus strand of JASSUY010012647.1, from coordinate 9,755 downwards.
TTCCTGTTGCTCATCTGTGGGACATCACTTAAATTTCTAAGATTTTTGGTACACATACTGCTTCCGTTTCTGTCAACTTTTTTTGGCTCTTTTGCACAACTTGCTTCAGATCCTTTACATTCTCTCTGAAGAGACCAACCCATCTGAATTAAATCATCTACATCATCTACTTTTTCTGATTGTCCCCCCTGAACACACCCAGGGGCTAAGCAGTCATAGGAAATATGACTCAGCATGCAACTCAAAGAATCCTATCAAGCTTACCCCAACTCTGCATTGATTCCCTAGATAACACATTGTCAGGTGAGGGCCTTGGATGATAACGTCTACCTGGCTTTGGACCATCACCCACCAAAAAAAAAGATTTATATGTAAAGGATGCTCAGTAACAATTTTTTTCCCCAGAATGGTAAGATTTTCTAACTCTGCCTCTGTGAAACACACAACTTCCTTTGGAGCTGCTTCAGGATGATAGGTCATGAACAAAAGCTCCAAAAAAAGAAAAATAAAATACAGAAATTGCCACTTTATAGTCAAAGTATTAGATATATGTAACTTCAACATCAACCTGCATCACCAAGCACAAAGAGAAACAAGCCACATTAGAGAAACAAAGCTTATGGTATGTAGGTTGTTAGTTACAGAGATTAATGCACAGCTGGAACAGGGCCACACACAGTGCTAAAAAAGACAGCGAAGAGAAGGGATTGGGCTAGAAGAGCACTAGTCATTTCAGGTTACTCCAGAGTTATAACTAACAATGTAGTATTCCACAAATAAGTTCCCTGCCCCACCGCCTCCTCTCCCACCTTTTGTCTGGGCCAACTAGAGGCACTTCCATTGCACCTCACTGTTACATTATTTTTTCTTAAGCTCTTTTAAGCTACATTTTTTTCCATCTCTGATGTCTTAACCACAATTCTAGTTTCATGAAACTAATCTGAAGTTCTTTCCCATTCCCAACTCTCACTTTGCTCGGTATTTCACTTTTCCTTCCTTCAGCTATTTCAAAACCATATGTTTTAATAAAATCTGAATGCAGTACAGAGAATACAACCTAGTTCTGACTGCCCATACTATTTCTGCAGGCTCTCTCTGGCCATAAATTTTGTAAGAGAGCAATAGAATGCAAAACACATTAGCAGTAACACACCAAAATCCCTGTGCTACAGCGTAAATACGAAATGCAACAGCCCATTTACAATTTCGGCCAGCAAAGTTCCAACACTATTCATTAATCTCATTAAAAACCAATCTACATTCAGGAAAGAATAAGACTGATGAGCTGTTAGACTCTTCAAACACAAAAAAAAAGTTACCAGCTACATGCACATGTAAACAGCTCACAGAAAGTCACAAGAGTTTCTCTGCTCCTCTAGCCTAATGATAATAATCACTGCAACATAAGTGTAGCCTCCTGTCATTGAAAGAATTGCATGTAAATCTGCTCTGCCACTAAAGTATAACCAGTGCAGAGATACTAACAATGTATTTAAATTCAGTTTATGCTGGAAATTTAGTACTTCATCTAATTCTTACTTTACCAGAAAAGATAGAAAAATTTTTTTTACACCAGAAACGTAAAGCACTCCGTTGGTGCAAGGTATTACTGTGTTGATGATGATGAAATAAGCTTTCATACATTGCTAAATTATTCAAGAACATCTACTATTGTTTCACCCCTGGCAATCCCAGAATGCATCTGAGTGCCATTACTCTGCAGGGAACAGCAGTGTTGAGTAAATGGCTATGAAACTCATATATTAACCTCACTTGGTGGCTGGAATATTCATTTCTTTTGAGTCATTTTAAACAAGAAGAGAAAATCTTCACTCTTCAAAATCATCCTTAACTGACGCATTAAGGAACAGAGTTGAACAAATAATTTCCGATGAATAATGTGATGAATTTATTTTCTTTTTCCCTGTCCCTCAAGCAGACTGGGATTTCCTCAAATGTGTTTGTTATTCAAAAGTGTTCAATAACTATCCTTTGCACTGTTTTTCTTCTGTGTTTATAGTGCCTGAATGTGCACAGTATCCTTCTTTCCTTTTGCATTCAGATGTGAAGCTTGGTTTGGGAGCGGGGCGTAGATAGTGGGGAGTTTCTTTCATTAGTCATCCACGTATATTTAAGGGATGAGAAAACATCAGATTTGCAATGTCTTTTTAACAGATGCTGTTACGATGTACAATACACGAGTGTGCCTATAGCAAACACCCTGCCCAGATCTAGCTGGTGTATTAACCAGGGTGATTTTTACAGGATTCTGCAGTGCCCTCAGTGGCTGCCACATAAAGGAGCAGGTGAGATATGATGTATGTTAAACATGCTATTTGTGAGCTGCTGCTCATATATAATCTAACATGAAGCATTTTGGTGGAGCCCTGTGACTTCAACCACCAAAGCACAGATTCTGTGACAGAAGGAGAGGAACTGCTGAGGATTTTTTTTCACAGTTTGGACATCTTCTTAATATGTTAAGAGATGTCTTGTCAAGAATATTCTCAGTTTTGTCATTTTCTTTATTCCAAGCTATGAGGTTGGCACATTTTGGAGCTATCCTAATGTATTAGCAAAAGTATGGCCTTGGCTGTTATCCTTAACTCTGCTGCAAACCTGGTACAGGCCACTTCCTTCTTGATGCTATAAGTTTTCCTCTACAAAAGGTGGACTATACCACTTTTAGAGTGATAATTCAAGACTCTCCCAAAACAGGTATTATGGTCATTTATTGATACCAAGTTAGCTAAAGGAAAGAGGCTTCCCAGCAGTGAGTCCCCAGAGGTGTATTTTTTTGTTCAATGAGTAAATCAAAGACTTAGCTTATATACTCATGCTTAAAACAAAATCTGAGCCCATACTGCGCATATTAGCTCATTTTAATACACTCTGACCTTTCCCATAGTGATTCATCTCTGTACCACAAGATATATGAAGTAGTGTTCTGTATTTTTTACTGTGTGTTCGCTACTTGAAGAGACTGTCTACACAAAGGGAAGTGAAACAGTAATCAATAAACTGAGATTGTGATGCATTCACAAGCATCCCAGATCATTAGCACAGAATTACCCATTATCAGATTAATAAGTAAAGAACAGCTGGAAAAAATATGTTGTTGTTGTTTGTAAGGCAATCTTTTTTTCCCCTACAGCTTCATTCAAAATAAGACAGCTGAATTTCAATAGAAATTTAGAGGTCACTTCCTACGGTAAAGCTTCTTCTGCCCTTAATTAAATCAGCAAGTCTCAAGAGCCACATCTACCAGAACCACTCTGTCCAGAATTACCTCTTTGGCAACTGAAATTGAAATAATTCTGTTAACTGAAATAATGATATTGCAGACAGTTGCTGGCTCATGCTCAATGCTATCTCCATTCTCCAAATGCTGCAAGAAAGACCAGACCTGGTGCTAATACAAAGGCTTGCAGTGACTACAGTGGGTGCAGGTTTGATGCTGTAAAAACAGGCACTTCATAAAAGCTACACCAATATTTTTTTCTCTTTCTGACCTTCCTTCCCTTTCACTTCTTTAAAGTTACATGCCATCAATCAAATTTTCCCACATGGTTTTGGCTTTCATCAGCGCACTTATAATGAAGAAGCCATCCAGAAGTATTTGAGGGGCTCAGAACTGGTGTTATTGCCATCAGCCCAATGCCCACATAAGCAACTTTATGAAATATAGTTTTTACATGAATTTTTAAAAAAAATTCTCCTTATTGAAATAAATAGAAACTTAAAAGAGAATCCTTTCTGTCTTTCTTCCCGTACTTTTCATATCCAAAAGCCTGGGGAGTGGGAAGGAAACATTTCTTTCAGTGAGATACTTGTTTCCCGTCGCCTTTGAATTCTTAAAAGAAGAATATTGTTTCATACTTTCCCAAATCCGCTCTCCCTTCCCCAACTCTCACCTTACCTTCTCTTCCTCCCTTTCCTTGATGACTATTTTCTTTCTTCGTCACTGTTTTTCTTTCTTCTCATCTTCTCTTAGCTCTGCTCCTCTTGTTTCACCATCTGGTTCTGTTCTTATCGGTCTCCTTCCCACTGCCACAACCCTCATTTTCCGCCACTTACACCTTCCCAATCTTTGTTTCTACTTGCCTTTCCACAGATTCCTTTCCTGTCCTATTTCCCCCAAGGTTTTCAAAGCGAAACACAGCTAGGGCCAGTTTTCCCTTCCTGCCTGCTACTAATTGAGCATTTCATGAATTCTCACTTCTTGTGGTGGCTTTACAACTTTCCAGCTTGCTGTTAAACAAGACAGGGATGGCACCAGACAAAAGCACCACTGAAAAGCTAACCAGCCTCAGACATAAAATTATCTCAGAGGATGGAAGTCACAATTCCTGCTGTCATATTTTTTTTTAGCACTTGCTTTTATTAAACTCCTTACTATTTTCTGTGCTTCTTGAACCTGAGAGTTGGACTTTAATATACAGCTTAAAAAAAAAATCTTATCATGAACCTTTATACATATTCAATGCTGAAGCAACAAGTAACTGAATTGGTAGCCTTTTTGTTTTCTTATCATGTGAATCTATTCCTGAATGCTAACAAGCAGGTCTTTATATTCTTCTTCCACTTGATAATAGACTAATAATCTTATCATGTTGTTTTCTTGAACTTGAACTAGGTGCACAAAGTTAAGGCTGGAAATACGGGAAATTACTAAATTATATAACATTGCAGAGATATTATAAGGAATTTCTTATACTTCGCAGAGAAATATTGTCAATTATTGTAGCTGTCAATTTAACAATAGGCTTATTCACTATGGTGTTTGATTAATGTGAAATTATTCAGTTGGCTACCTTGTAGTTGGCCTATTTTTGTGTCCAATTAGTATGCTAATAATGGTAATTATGTTCTATACTGCATGTCTCATCACCTAGAGGGTTTTTAAAATGATAAAATAATGAGAATAAACAAGCTGATGCTGACATTCACTGGGCCATTCTAATTACTTACTGAGAGCACACTAGGGAATCAACACTCAACCAAAGAAAATGATTCTTGCTTACTTTGTTAAAACTACTCTTTTCAAAGAGCATTAATAGTTTGCTGCTGTTTTCTTTATTACAAGGGACTGCACTGTTTTCCCTTTTATTCGCCCTACTAATGTACAGTACCAGGAAAAAGAAAAAAAAATATAATCAAATTATGTTTGACTGAAGCAGTAACTGTTTGCAAGGGGTATCAGAAAGAAACAACTAATTGCTGAAATACATACCTTTGTAATGGCTACCATTTGTTTGTTCACTGCAGGATAAACATACCATCACTTTTCTCACCAAGAGAATGTGCCATTTTTTCAGTGTGCTGGTATTGTCAGTGACGGAAAATTGCCAGAGATATACGCTAGTGTGGGCTTCCCTCACAGGTGCTGCCAGGATCCCTACACACAGCCAGTCTGCAACACTAGATCTTCTCTTTCTCTCCCATTCTTTTCCTCACATTTATAGACCCTGTGAGGTTTGCGTTGAGAGTTGGATGTTTGTAAAAATCATGCCTTAAAAACACTATTTTCTGATGAAAACTTTTGTGATACATAAGGGGCATTATTATAATGAATAAATAATAGCATGTATACTTGTTTATACTAACAACCAATCTTAGAACAAAGCCTGGCATCTGGAGGTAAACATGCACATGCCATAAAAATATACACAGCATCTGAGAAATATATGTATTTCTTAGTCATCCCTTGTACAGCAGTAAGAGTACTTCTACTCACTGGCTGCTTCAGAAAAGTTTGACAAGGATAGGGCTCGGACATCTGTTGCACTAACAGAGGAAAAAAAGAGTTGGGAATTTCCAGTTCCAGCACAAATGAAAACAGAGCTGGGTACAGAGGGTAAAACTGAGCAGAGCAAGGTGGAATTTTAAATCTTTCCTCTATCAATTCAGGATTTATGCGCAACATTTTATTATTTTTAAGTATTGAAAGTTGGGTGATAAAAGTTATTTGCAAAGTTACTATCAGAGGTGCAAGGGAAGCTGTATGATGTGGTAATTAAAGGAATGTAAGGAAGTTGCAGACCTGAGACAGGCAGATACCAGCCTGGAAGGTATGCCCTAACCCACAAATTAATTGGTTGTGCAGAAGATGGATGCTGAAATACCTCTAAAGTTTGGTATCCGAGCTGCCTTGGAAAGCCTATTTAAAACTACGAGCTGTGATTAAAAAGATGTTTGAATGTAAATCCCTACAATGACAATATATAATACACACACAATACTGTATGTTTATATTGATGCTAATATTTTATTTTACATACTAATAAGCTTTTAGACAATCAGTTGGTCATAAAGCTGAGCTGGGGTGATGGCTACAAGCGCTGTTTGCTGACACTGAGCAGGGGCTGTTTTTAATAAAGGATGTAATATGTGACATGTTAACAGGGAGTCATTTGTGCACCATATATTGGTTACTCCTCTCCTGTCATTTTGAATTATGTCTCTATATATCTTACTTGTTAAAGTAACTAAAGTACTGGCAAATAAGAAGTTGCTATAACAGGACAAATAACAAAAAATGATTGAGAAAGTATTTCAAAATACATTTTCTTTGCAAGATACCAGATATGTTCTACTTCGGAATATAGTTGCAGTGCTAAAAAAATCTCTGAATGTGTCTGCTCTCCCTTCCAACCTCCTCCCACCTCTGACAGGAAAATTATACCCTCGTTTAGTTGAATACGAGCTTAAATATTTTTTTGTGAATAATCTCACATGTTTATTTTCCACCCCACTGTACCCATGTTTATGTAAAAAGGATGCAGGCAGCCACAGTGTGTTTGGAGAGTCACAGGAGCATTTTGAATTGCTGTTTGATTTCTGCAGCTCCCTTACAGATATTAGAAATCTTCCTGGCAATTGCTAATTATATTGGACATGAATTTTTACTTCAGAATTACAAGATAATGAAGAGAAACTCTGCAAATTTATTTGAAATCAGTGGTTATTTGTACCTTTTGTCCATGAAGGAGCTTACCAGCAATATTTATGCTAAAGAATTATCACTTTAATCAATTCTTGGGAGAGACAAATTCAGAGCGACAGCTTCACTCTGAGGTATGTTGAGAGTGTGTAGCAGAGAGTTTAAGAGTCACTAATGCCCAAGATAAATGCAGCGGGCTCAGTGGCAAATATATTCCATAATCTTAAACTGTTTTAAAAGCAACATTGAATGAGCAAGAAGGCAATTTTAAAGTGAAAGCTGGTAGCACCGGAGCTAGTAATTAACTGCTGTAGAAAGGTGATCTGGATCAACTCATCTGTAAATCCTGTAAGTTTTAGTAAGAGAAGAGTTGTTACAAATGACAAATTATGCCAAGCTGCATATACCTTCTACTTGATGATAACCTTAGCAATTAACATCTCTCAGTAAATTCTAGGGATTTATCTTTGATTTAGCACGCAATTTAACGCAATATACATCATTAGCTTTGTGAGCTTTTGCCAAGTTAGTCATTACAAAGCACAAATAAGTATGTTCAAGAATTAATAAATATAAATATATGCATTTGTATATAATGCTTACATATACATTATTTATATAAACATTCATACAGTGGTATACCTTTGAAGGATGGGGGGGGGGAGGAGTGGGAAGGTCATAAGAAAGAAAATCCTGCTCCTAGCTTGTTATAGTCTCCAGATTTGACTGAAAATGATTTGCAGGTATACTAAATCACATTGTTCAATATGTCATCTAAAGCAACAATGTTACAAAACTGGCTTATAGACACAGTTAGGTTGGAATTTGATAGAATCAAATGCAGAAAATGTGAACTCTGTAGTTCTGACACTTCATATCTCAGCAACTAAACCCCCAAGGATTGATTTGCAAAATCAAAATTGCTACCTTAGCATCGACTGCCGCTGTCAGGAGTTGTCTAATGCTAGCTAGCAAAAATAGTTAATATTTCTCACAGCTGCCTTATTGACCACTTTTCGTTCAAATTTTGCGGATGGAAGGGGAAAACTGCTTGGTTTTAATCAGAGAGAATTGGGAAAAATATTTTAAATATTTCCTTCTTGTTGTTTTCCGCGTGCTGCTCAATGAATTATCTAGGAGGCACTTTTCCCTTTTGTTACCCAAGGATAAATTTTGGGGTGGCAGGAGGGTTTTTTTTTTTGTTTGGTTGAGGTTTTTTGGTGTTTTGATTTTTGAATTTTTTTTTTTAACCTACATTTGCATTGCTATTATCAGTTGAACTTTATGAGTACTTTTGCAACGAAGATAAACCCCCTGCACATCTTCCTGCAGAGAGGGCGGGGGGGAGAGAAGGGAAAAGGGAAAAAAATAGTTCAGAAACTGTACAAATAATAAACCCAGGTAGACAAGAAAACAGGTCAGTCAACCACCAATTTCTTTGTAGCTGCCCCAGGGCACACTGCCCCAGGGCACACAGCAAAGCTCGAGAGAGGAAGAGTTCACTACACCAGTGCTGCTTCCCCATGATGCCACCACTTGCCCACAGCCAATAACTGTGTTAAATTATGACATGATTTAACTAATTTTGTCCCGAATAAGATATCCACACTTACCCTGAGGATTAGATAAACCTGACTTAAGCAGACAGCCACCTGAGTAACACTGGTCAAAGTCCTGCTACCATACATCTGGAAGTCTGTTGTCTTTAGGAGGCATATTCTGGCTTGAATTTCTTGCTGGTAGTGAGCATCTCCATTAGAGACATAGCAAAACACATGAATTTAATACCCTGCCAGCTTCTCTAAACTGAACAGATGTGTTGCAACTGAGAAATGAGTTCTATGTAGCAAATAGGAGGCAATATTTCCTCCGAGTCTTCCACTCAACTTCTGCACATACAGAAACTAAAATTCAATGGCACAGAGAAGCTTGGTTTTTTTTTTATCAGAATTTGCATAGAACAGGACAATAAAGTCACAGAACAAGCAATGTGACCCTCATCCCCTACAACCGTATCACAAACTGCAGGCAGTCAGTCACTGAGCCATTTATATTTAATGCCATTTTAAGTCTGGTCTCTCATGTATTTTTGCACTCGAACATCTGATTTCCCAGCACAAGACATCAGCAAGAAGTGGAATAGATAAGTATCTTCTACCAAAACATAGTTCAGTGACCTAAATTACATATTCAGCAGTGGGAACATTGCAAGTCCTGAATCTCACAACCATCTCCCTGGGATCAAAGGCTGTTTCTGCCATGGCAGCACTTTTTGGATGAGGAGCAATTTCTTCTTGAACTCAGACTCTCTCTTCCACTTCCCAAGATCAGCCATAACAGCGTAATTGAGAAGGCAGTGCAGAAACAAATAAATTACATAGAAGCCACTAATTACTGTAGGTTACAAACAGACTTCAGTTTCCTTGTGGAAGAGTAATGAAAATATCAGGGCCTTATGTTCTTTCTCTGGATTGTTGCTTTTAGAACTTGAATCAAATCATAAACTATACTTTTGTATGTGTGCTGGTGTATAAATTCATTCCTGATTTGTCTGCCCCTACACTGCTTACTTCAAAATGTGCAACATACCATTACAGCTTAGCACTTCATTATTAGCTAGCGTAGCGCTTTTTCTCCTTTCAAGCCTGACAAGGTAATGTGTTAGAAGTAACATTTTCAGTAGATGTGAAAAATTCAAGCTTCCAGCCTCCATTGGCACCTCTAATATAAAGATACTGCCCCTCTACTCTGCTCTCATGAGACCTCACTTGGAGTACTGTGTGCAGTTCTGGTGTCCTCAACATAAAAAGGA
>JASSUY010012643.1:0-12704 GCA_032466535.1 Forpus xanthops | reverse complement strand
TGTGTTTGAGCATAGGATGAGGCTGGGGAGCAGAGGTGGAGGAGGGCTTTTGGGCAGATATGGGGGAGTGAGCTCTTCTTCTGTGGAACCGGATCTGTGTGCGTGCTATGTGGAGTTTGGATGTTGGAAGTGAGACTGCCCTGGGTGGAAAGTGCCATGGGGTAGCTCTCATGGCTGAGCTGGAACTAAACAGACACAGTGAGGGACCTGGGGAATCTACCTTAGCAGATAAATTAAAGCTAGGGAATAGAGGAAATAAAATGGAATTTTTAGTGGATACAGGAACAACCTATTTGGTGTTAAATCAGAGGGAAAAGAATTTGTTACACATGTTGGGAGATACTGGCCTTTGAGTTAAAAGAAAAAAAAAAGATCAATTTGAAAATATAGATTATTAACTGAACGTGAATTGGAATACAATATTCCTATCTTGACAGTAAAAAAATACGATGAGAAAAGTTGCAGATTGGTTCAAGATCCCAGAGCAATCAACAAAATTGCAGAGGATATTCATGTAGTAGTAGCTAATCCTTATACTTTATTGACTAAACTGAATAATAATCAGAAATGTTTTGCTGTCCTGGATTTAAAGGATGCTTTCTTTTGCTTACCATTAGCCAAAGAAAGCCGAATCTTACTTGTTTTCGAATGGGAAAACTCTGACACAGAAAGGAAAATTCAATTAATTTGGATGGTATTACCTCAAGGGTTAAAAAACAGTCCAGAAATTTTTGGAAATCAGTTAGCACTGGAACTCTAATCATGGAAGCCACCTACTCAGATGAAGACCCTTACAATATGTGAATGACCTATTAATGCTACTGAAGCAAAGGAAGAATGTATCCAGTGGATGGTGGAATTATTAAATTTTCTGGGGCTCAACAGTTATCAGATATCCAAACAAAAGGCCCAACTAATCCAAACCCCGGTTTCCTACTCAGGATATGAAATAACAGGAGGAGAGAGAGAAGTTTGAGCTACTCGAAAAGAAACCATCTGTCAGTCTCCAGTACTGTTGAATGTAAAGGAGCTCCAGACATTCCTGGGAATGACTGGATATATGAACTGTTTAAAGGAAATATTCCCTGTTTGGAATGGACTTGTACAGCAGGGGAGGCTTTTAGAAATTTAGAGTTAATGAGAGCTTCTGTTCTGGGTCTTCTGGATGTGACTAAATAATTTTGGCTATATTCCTATGAAAACCAGGGAATAGCTTTGGGGGTCCTTGCTCAAAAACTAGGACCCTACAGAAGGGCAATGGTGTATTTTTCAAACCAGCTGGATGGAGCAAGCAAAGGATGGCCCAGATGCCTAAGGGCTGTGGCAGCAGTTATTATTAATATTGAAGAAGCTTGCAAATTCACGTTGGGACAAAAATTACTGTGCTAGTGTCTTATGCTGTATCAGCAGTCTTGGAACAGAAAGGAGCCCACTGGATATCTCCTTTGTGTCTTTTTTTTTTTTTAAATACCAGGCCACCTGTGTGGAACAAGATGATATAGAAATTGCGGTTACTAATGTTGTGAATCTAGAATCCTTTTTTAGTAACAATAGACAGAACCACTGGCACACAACTGCTTGGTTTCTATAAAGATAGCATATTTGAGCTGACCAGATGCTGATTCTTGGTTTACTGATGGTAGTAGCTTCATGAAAAGTTGTGAACAAAAGGCAGGATATGCCATTGCCACCACTTCACTGGTAATAGAAGCTAAACCTTTACCCGTGAACATCTCTGCTCAAAAGGCAGAAATAATAGCATTAACGAGAGCCCTGGAACTGGCTAAAGACAAAAGGATAAATATTTGGACTGATTCTAAATACATATTTGTTGTGGTACAGCCACATGGTGCTATCTGGAAAGAATGAGGACTTTTGAACACACAAGGAAAACAGATTAAACATGCTACAGAAATTCTACGGCTGCTGGAAGATGTTCAGCTACCTGAAGAAGTAGCTATTTTGTATTGTGGAGAGCATCATCAAGGTGAGTCTGATCAGGAAACTGGAAATAATTTGGCCGATTTTGAACCCAAACGAGCAGCCGAACAATCTAAAATCATGTCCTTAATCTCCGACAACAAACTAACAATTGAGAAATCTAAACCTAGGTATTCAAAAGAGGATAGAAAAATTGGTTGAAGATCTAAAAGGACAGGAAAATAAAGAGGGTTGGGTTCAGATATGGGCAAATTGTAATCCCCTATAACCAACTCTGGAAGTTAGTTCAGGAGGAACATAATAAAACTCATCAGGGTAGCAACTCTTTTGTATAAATACTTAAACAAATTCTAGGAAGGAATCTATATACTATAGTTCAATTAGTGACAAAACAACGTCAGCTATGTCTTGGGAATAATCCTAAAACTGAAAGTAGAAATCAAATTGGGACAACTGGGAGAGGACTGAGAAAAGGAGGTTATTGATATCTATTAGTGTTAACCGATACTTTTTCAGGCTGGCCAGAGGCATTCCTTCGTAGAATAAATAATGCAAGACAAGTAATTCAAATGTTGTCAAATTATATAATACCTTGTTTTGGAGTACCAGGGGCAATTTATTCCAACTGAGGCTCACACTTTAGTGCAAAATAGTTACAAGAAATTAGCAAAAAATTAGAAATTGATTGGCAACTACATGTTTAGCACAGAACACAGGCCAGTGGGCAAGTACAAAGGATAAACCATCTGATTAAACAACAGATTAGTAAAATATGTCAGGAAATGAATTCATATTGGTACCAAGCTGTATCACTGGCTCTATTAAGAATTCTAACTAAACCCTGGCAGAAAGGTTAGACCATTTGAAATTTTATATGGAAGACCATATCAGTCCCAATTTAAAAGAGAAAGTCTTCAGAAAGTGGGAGAAGACAATCTCCTACAGTTTCTGATCAATCTGGGAAAACAAGTAGAGGAGATAAATCAGAGAATATTAGGGACAAGAGCAAGAGGTTTGGATTATCCAATTCATCTTTTCAGATTTGGAGTCTGGGTTTATGTTAAGAATTTTTCAGGAGATCCTCTACAGGAGAAGTGGAGTAGACCTTACCAAATGTTATTGGCCACCTTTACAGCAGTGAAGATAAAGGAACAACCTGCTTGGATACATTATTCAAGAATAAAGAAAGCACCAGAGACAGAGAAGATGTGGCGGATTAAACCTTCAGGATCCTTGTGTATGAAATTGCATGTCATAATTTGAATTTATATGATAACTAGCATACAAGCTTGGGACCAAAACTTATACCTGGAATTAATGCAGAATGTTACTAAGGTTTTAATTGCAGTGACTGTTGAGTGTGTTCACAGTTGCCTAAATCAGGTGAAAATCTGGACCTTCCATTAATTGGAGTTCCAATTCCTAACACTATCTCATGGACAAATTTTTGGGTGAACACTAGCAATCTACGGCCTACAGAAAGGTTAAAATTTGGATAGTTAATCCTAATCCAAATAATAAATATTATACCTGTACACAAAGATGTGTTACACCAGGAATCAGAGTAGGAGATTATGTTTGTTTAAATGCCACAGATGTAGGTCACCATTCAAATGGCAATCACACTATTAATATAGATGGTATTGTAGTTCAGTGGTGGCCCGTTCGTAAAGGGAAAGGATGGTATTGGTAATGTGGAGAAAATGATTATAAGACCTTACCCCCTAGCCAGAAGGGGATGTGCGCCTTGGGTGCTGTGATGCCAAATCTTACTGTTGTTAATGTGTTAATCTGGGATCTGGTTTAGAGGTTTTGCTGTGTGGACTGGGAGAGGGTTTAACCCTACTGATGAATGGAACACCGCATTTCATAGTTTTGTAAGATGGCTAATTCCATCTTTGGGAGTAAGTGAATAGAGAAGGCAATTGTAAATCTCTTAGCAACCATAGAGGAAATAGAAAGTAAAACCATTGATATAATCCAAATGGAACAAAAGAGAGAACTAGTCTATTCTAAGTGGTATTGCAAAACTGAATGGCTCTAGGCATGTTACTGTCTTCACAGGGATGGGTTTGTTCCATAATTAATGGAAGTTTCTATCCCTATATAGATCAAAGTGGCAGAATTGGAACAGATCTGGAGGAAACTTGGAAACTAAAGTATTTGTCCAAATCACTACCAACTGGTTGACTGTCCCTGTGAGAGAGAGGGGATCTCCCCTTTCCAAAGGGCTAAGTCCTAAAGCCCAGAAAGTTGCTTTTCCAGTTAAGGTTGAGTGTGCGCAGTGGTTACCATTGGTAAAATGTACTCCTGCCCCCCAACATCCCTCAGCTCCCTTCTCACTTAGTAAAATTTGATCTCCCCCAGACAATGATATTGCCCAAACATACTCAGTTTCTGACTCTGTTGAAGTATGACCAAATTCCGTTTTAATGTTAGTTGATTTTGTAGCAGTAATAGAACCTCTTTGGTGGTAATTTGTGGGAATTCATCCTCTCTGTAAGCGTATTCAGTTTTTCTTAAGGGTCAGAGAGAAGTGGCAGGAATACTTGATTTCTCTAACCTTAGTCTCGTATCTTCCAAGTCCCTGTGGGAATATTAAATTGTTTTCTTGGGGTGGAGAGTCACTTTTCCAGGAGTTCCTCTTTCAGGGCTAATTGCAAGTTAGCTTGATTCTTCACTTTGTCTAACTGCTCTTTTAACTACCTCATCCTGCAAGGCTTGGACCAGGGCTGCTAAGGTTTGTATGAACTGCTCTCCAGTCTCTCCTGCAGCAGCCAGGCTGGTGCCCAGCACAGTACTGACAACCGAATTACCAGGCTGGAGTTTTGAGCCCTTTTGCAGGGCGATTACTCTGCTACACTGTGCAAATCATGCCAATTTCTCTTGGCCCATTCTACAGCTGGCAGAGGGGCAAGCCTGACGTTTCTCTAAAAGACCACACAACACATCTCTGCCCTGAGGGGCAGCTTCACTGCTATTAATTTCTGAATGTGGCAGTCCTCTCAGGAAAGCAGCAGGTTTCTTTCAATAAAACCCCACCCCCTTAAGTTACTGAGAGGTACTTAAAGCAAATGAAATACAACAACTTGGTGGTGTTTCAACAAATCTACCCCTTAACATCCCTGAAATGCACATACATAACACCCCACAGTTTATGCGACATTACGGAACTTTTCACTGCAAGGGATCCTGTCCATGGTGCCAATTTAATGTCAGGGCAGACTGAAGAAAACCCCAGTGCTGGACCCTGTTTATGTTTATGATCTCAGGAGTGAAATTAAGATGCAAACGAGGTCAATCACTGTAATTGATCAGTTGGTTTATTACAAAAAGACAGTTATTATGAGAAAGGGAAATTTTTGTAATAGAGGGGATAACAATGGGACAGATTGGAAAAAGGATGGAAATGAAGCAAGGATTTGGGGTACAGAGAGAGAAAGTGAGTCACCACCGTGGATCTAGTGGTGTCCCGGGGATCTGTTGTCGTCGGTAGTGGAGCCCTTCAGGGTTCATAGTCAGTATCAGAGCAGTTTCTCCCAAGAGTCCATAACAGTTGTCAGAGGTGAGTTCCTTGTGAAAGCATCCTTCTGGAGTCATCCTCTTGAAGGCACCCCATGGAATGTGTCTCATGGAGTTGCCCTCATGGTGATGTCTCATGAAGGGTGTCCCTCAGGGTCCGTAGTAGTCATCGATGGAGAGCATTCTCACAAACATGTCCTTCTGGAGTCATCCTTATGGCAATGGCTCCCTTAGCAATATGCCTCCTAGGGATTATTTTTTCCACCTTTTATAATGAGTTGGGGGGAGTACCTCTGTTCTTCAGGTCCTGCATTACATGCTCCTGAAAGAAATATTACATGTTAGTTATGAAAGAAATATTACATGTTGCTGGTGGACCAGTTTCCCTAGTCTTGCAGCAGCTCTTCAACTGCAGCAATTCTTGGGATAATGGGCAATTCCTCACACCAACCCTGGAGGTCTTATCTCAGCTCTTTCCCACTCATCCCTCAGTCAATGGGCAGTGGAAGAGTCTTATCTCAACTCCTCCCTTTTTGTCATCTCTGTGACAAAAGATAGTTGGAATCCCATCTGGCTTCTCAAACCAGTCTTTGAGACAATGGACAGTGGAGTCTGATTTCAGATCAGTCTCTCACAAAGGTAAGCACCTAGAAGCTTATATCTGACTTCTAGCAGAGAGAAGGCTCTATGTTTTTTAGAAGGCAACATGTAAGGGTTATACATTAATCAGGAGTTTAACATAATATTCTACTCAAGAATTAGTTTGTTCTCAATGATACAATATTTTCATATCTATTTTGCTTTACCCACTGGAACCTGTATGGGAAAAGCAGAAAAACATACACTGGAGTGAACCTGCAGATATATTTGTCACTCTGTAGATGGGCAGAGCAGGAGTTTCTTAAGGATGTTAAGTTAAATGAAGTGCCAAACGCATATAGGTTGTTGTGATACATCTACCTTACTAAATATACCATATACCCTTGGCTAAATTAGCATTAAGTCTAAATTGTTGCACAACCCTATATTTGTACTTTTTTTCTTTTTTTTTTATGCTTCAAAGTGGGTTTTTATTTCTTCCTGCTATCAATTCCTGTGTTCATATCTTTGTGTTTCCCATGGCAACGAATTTCTCTGTGACTAAGCAAGTACCATTTTCTTGCTTTGGGTTTTAGCTAAGGTATGAACACACAGCCTCACACAAGGGCTGATAAAACACAATTTTTAAGGAATTCTTTCTCTGAATATTAATTGTTTTTATCTTTTGTTTGCTTGCTTCTTTTAAGATTTAAGTAAGCATGATTTCTTATCCATATAGTTGCATGTAAATACTGCAAGCTTTGATAAGATGCTTTTGGAAGCAAAATGCAGTTAATGCTTGAGATCAGAACTCTTGTGAAGACTTGAGTGAATAGCTCAACTTGGCTGTTTGCTTACTGCTTTTATGCTTGACTTATTTAACACTTGGGAGAGATTGTGTGGTGCTAATTGCACAAAAAACACCACCATTCTCTCTCATTCTTCATAAAAATACCTTTTATTTTTGGAAATTTTAAGTAATTTCTGTTGAAAGGTTGTGCTTTCCCCCATAAATTCTGTTATGATAACTTTGTGTTCACTAATGCTGTCCTGATGTCTTGAGCATTCCATCTTTCTCAGGAATTACATTCGCAAAATGTGAGCATATGCGACTTAAAGAGCAAAAAAATTTCTTCTAGGAGAGACGATGTTGACAGAAAGACACTGTAGCAAGAAATTAATCTTTACTTTTCTTAATTAATTTTATTTTGTGTAATAACTTCACCAGGCAAGAAGAGTTAGAAGTTACACTACTGCAGCTTGAAGCATCCGAATCAATGAAGTGTATAAGGCTGAAACAAATGTCTGTTTCATAATTAGCAGCAGTCAGAAACCACAGAACACAAATGCAACACTTCCATGAATTTCTGCTTTGATGAAAACAAGCACATTTTTCATATGACTTCCTTATTACTGCAAATATTTGAGCTCTGGAACTTTACTATAGATACTAATAATTTGACTGTGCTGTAGACAGCTACTTGTGTCAAATGCTAGCTCAGTTCCTGTAAGTGATGTGATCTGCCAAACCGGTCTTGCTTCAAAAAGCCATAGGTGCAAATTCTACTCCATTTATTTGCATTTAATGAAAGGCAGGAAGATAAAATAGTTTAAAAAAAAAAATCAATAAACAAACCCCTTGATTGTAACTTTACTTTTTATCCTTAGTAGAAAAAATAGCAGTAGTTCTAACCAAGAACCAGAACCAGATAATAACACCTCAAGGAAGTATGATACTAACCATGGATTGTAGTTTTGCAGCTCTAAATATTGCAAAAGTTTTACAACTTGACTGTCCAGTTGCTTGATTTTTATCATGCAATATCTTCTACTGCAATCACTAACCCAGCATATCTGTTTGTAAGAACACAGTTGTGCAGCAGAGCTCATTCAAAAACTGTGAACATTTTCTTATTTGTCATATTCTGCCTTTATTCTGTCAGTTGTAATGTGGAGATTGGAAATCAATGAGTTTGACTATACTTATTTAAGTGCCAAGATATTTTCCCACTTTTCAAGTGAACGTGCTGAAGCTCTGTGATACATAACATCAAAGCGCAGTTTGCTAATTTATTACTTTCTGCAGGGTTTAATGTTTGCTGCTCTGCAGCCTTATTTCTTAAGCTTCTGTTACCTCTAACTTTTGATAGATAATAAATAGGAACATATAATTTCAGTAAATTGGTTGGTGGTTAAACAAGATGGATATTGTTTGAATAGCTTTGCTCATACTGTTTTATTAGAAATCAAAGAGCTGTAGAAAACCCGGTAGGAGTGTAGTAATAAACCGTAAGTGCCAAATGTGAAACCTATGTTTAAAAAACTTGCAAAAATCCATACCTGTTGGTATTTCAGACCAAGTTAGTTAACTTACTGATTTATCTTCTGGCTTATATGGTGATCCAGGCATATAAAGTCCCCAGACAAACCTACCTGAAAACGTAACAGTTGTCAGGCACTAATCACTGCCACTGTTTGAAGGATGACATTTTGCAAATGGAGACTAGAAATTGGTTGGTTAGCACTGAGCAGCTCTTAGAGTTGCAAGGCTTAATCAGGATGCAAATATGGAAGGACATATATTCATATGGTAATTACTTATAGTAGGCATTAATAGCTATTTGTGAAGAAAAAAAAAACTTGGATACAGCACAACAGCCCTCATCAAATTTATTTTTAGATAATACGGTGTGCTTGACAAGGCATGATATTGGTAATTCATCACAATAAGAAAAGGATTAAACTCTTTGTTTAATAGGATTGGTTTTCATTATGTATTGAGGTCTGAGAATTCAATATATCATAAATCTTTGTTAGTGTTCTGGGTTCAGCAGTAGCAGTCATTTTTCTCCTTCTTGGTAGCTGGTGCAGTGCTGTGTTTTTGACTTTTGGCCTGGGAACAGTGCTGATAGCACCAATGTTTTCAGTTACTGCTTAGTGATGTTTGGTCTGGCTGGGGACTTTCTGAGCCTCATGCTCTGCCTGGGAGGAGTGGAAGCCAGGAGGAAGCAGAAACAGGACAGCTGACCCAAACTGACCAAAGAGATGTTCCATAACATAGCACGTCATGTCCACGATGTGAAAAATGGAAGACAGAGACCTGGAAGGTGGGGGTTCTCTGCTGGGTCAGGCTTGGTATTGGTGGTGAGTGGTTGTATTCTCTTTCCTTGTTGTTTCTCATGTCATTATTATTATTGGTGACAGCAGTAATGGGTTTGTGTTATACCTTAGTCACTAGAGTGTTTTTATCTCAACTTGTGGGAGTTGCATTCTTTTGATTCTCCTTCCCATCCCCCCCCCAGGAGCAGGGGGGAAGATAGAAGGGGGAATGAGCGAACTGTGTGGCTGACTGGACTTAAACCGTGACAGTTAGAGAGTGAGGATCTTTCTTTTGGAGGTCTGCTGATCAGATTTCTGTAAAAAATGCAGGCATATTAGAAAAATGGCTAAAAGAACAGAAGCATGAAATACTTGTCTTAGTAATTCCTCTGCTTTTTACCTCCTGATGCAACCTTAACTTTGTGTTCTTATGAAAACCTGAACCTGACACAGAAAACAATAACTAAGAATTTAACCAGCATCTACAATGACAACTCTGTGATCATTTTGGCATAGAAGGTTCATAGAATTGCTCTCAGATTTGTCTGGTTGCAGTAAAGGTGTCAAAAAAAGTTTCATTAATCTTTTCTTTCTTTTTTCTGTTTCTATTTGTAGGTAATAAGGTGACAATGTTTTGCTGGATATAGTTTCTGTTCTTTTCCTAAGAAGGGCAAGAAAATTCTGCTTTCAATGGCAATAGGACTGAGTGCTGTTGTGTAACTGGATCCAGCTTGCTTAAACTTCAGGTAAACCCCTGTAGAACTAAACATGCATAGAGTCTGGTTTTAAGGACATGTAGTCAAGAAGAGAAACTTCTCAAAAGCACGAGTGTAAAATTGTCCATTCCAAAGGACTTTAAATAGCCATCCTCTACATAGTGGTTAATGTCTTAAGAAGTATTTAAGAAATACACAGAATTAAAGGGTGTTGGGTTTTACTTCTAGGTTTGAAGATGGGACCTTATATTACAGGCTTCAAACTGTCCCACAGATCTTACGTGTATCTTGTGTTGCTTTCATGTTGCAAGCATAACAACAGAGGTGGTAAAGACTTCTGAGGGGTTTTGTTCATGTTTTTATTAGTCTATAACAGGTAAGACATGCATATCAAAGAATGGCTGCCCTCCATAAAGTAGAAGTACCCATTTTCGTTGTTTCTATACATATTTGCACACATCTTCTTACTTCTTAAACATGGAACACTTCTTTATCAAACAGCAGCAAGTTTTATGGTGTTTTCCACCAGTCATTTTAGTGTTACCAGAAAAATTGTTTTGCCCTTGCACCTATAAAAGTCATAATTTGCTGCAAGCTCTGTGGAGCTATTTACAATATTATATTAGGTTTAGTCTTTATCATGAGTACAGTGGGCAGATTTACTCTAGAAAATGAGACTACAGGTTGAACGGGTTTTTTGGTCTGACTTATTTCATGAGAGTTTGCTATAGAGACAAAAGTTCTTGTTGTTGCATGTTTTTCTGCTTGATACTATATTTCCAAAGTAATGGGCTTAAAAAAAGTATGTTAGTCAATCAGCAAAGTAGCATTTTTAAGAAAAGGAATTAACATGCAACTTAATCCTGTGTGACTTTACATAAAGCACTATGATTTATAAAGTAAATATACATGAGGAATCATAGAATGGTTTGGATTGGAAAGGAACTTAAGATATCAAATTCCAACTCTCTGTCACGGACAGGGACATAGCACTAAACCGTATTGCCAAAGGCTCTGTCCAATTTGGCCTTTAACATTGCCAGGAATGGATTGAATCTTCTTTGAAGTAACTGAGAAATGCAGATTTACAAAATGCTCAGGCCTGGATGACTTACCTTGATGTTCATTTCAGAGTAAGCAACTTTAACAGAGTAATTAGGAATAAACTGAGTGGTTCTGTTATGTCTGGCAAGCTGAACTGAATTTGGTACATTTAGTGCATCATGGCTCAAGCTTCATGTTTAAATATGAAGAATGCAGTCATTGTATTTACACATTAGCTTTGTGTTCATCTGCTTTCTATGATATGTGGACATCTGCTTTGCTAATCTTAGGAGAACATAACCAGAGAGGGCGTTGTTTTTTTATTTACAGCATTTTCAGCTTTTTCCCTTATGGTAACAAAAGCCTCATATGGCTGCTTTGGTCTCTGGATATCAAAACTGTATAGAATATGGACTCCTGGTGATAATATGTTGCCATTAGGCAGGAACCTTTGAAAGAAGAACTATTTTGTTTCTCAATTGTCCCTTTTATTCTGGAAAACTAGGATATAGGAAGAGGAAAAATACTTGAAAGTTTTTTTTTTGGGAAAAAAGGGAAAAGATAATCAAAAGTTGTGGTCAATAGCTCAATGTCTAGCTGGAGGCAAGTAACGAGTGGTGTCCCTTAGGGATTGGTGTTGGGATCGGTCTTGTTCAACATCTTTGTCAGTGACATGGACAGTGGGATTGAGTGCGGCCTCAGCAAGTTTGCTGGTGACAACAAGCTGTGAGGTTCGGTTGATAAGCTGGAGGGAAGAAATGGCATCCAGAGGGACCTTGACATGCTGGTGAGTTGGGCTGATGCCAACCTGATGAAGTTTAACCATGAGAAGTTGATGAGAAACTTAACATGAGCTGGCTTCGGTGAGCACTCACAGCCCAGAAAGCCAGTCATACCTGGGCTGCATCTAAAGGAGCATGATCAGCAGGTAGAGGGAGATGATCCTGTCCCTTTACTCTGCTCTCGTGAGACCTTACTTGGAGTATTGTGTGCAGTTCTGATGCCTTCAACATAAAAAGGACATGGAAGTGTTGGAACAAGTGCAGAGGAGGGCCACGAGGATGATCAGGGGACTGAGCACCTCCCGTATGAAGATAGACTGAGAAAGTTAGGGCTGTTCAGCCTGGAGAAGGGAAGGCTGCGTGGACACCTCAGAACAACCTTCTAGTATCTGAGGGAGGCCTATAAGGATGCTGGGGAGGGACTCTTCATAAGCAACTAGAGTGATAGGAGAAGGCATGATGGTTTCAAACTTTAACTGGCATATAAGGATGCAGGGAAAGCACTCTTCATTAAGGACTTCAGTTATAGTAGAAGGGATGATGGGTTCCAACTTAAACAGGGGAAGTTTAGATTGGGTATAAGGAAGAAGTTCTTTACTGTAATGGGGAGGCACTGGAATAGGTTGCCCAGGGAAGTTGTGAATGCTCCATCGCTGATGGTGTTCAAGGCCGTGTTGGACAAAGCTTTGGGTGGCATGGTTTAGTGGGAGGTGTCCCTGCCAGTGGCAGGAGAGTTGGAACAGAATGATCTTAAGGTCCTTTCCAACCCTTACTAGTCTATGATTCTATGATTCTAAGTTGTGCTATTTACATTCACTAAGCAACTCTTCCAAGGCCTGAAATCAACACATTGTTTTATTGCCTCAGAGGGATTTCCTATTAGCTAGTCTATCAGTTTGGAGGATCTGTTGTTGGGCTCAGTTACAAAGGAAGGTTTTGTCTGAGTTCACTTTCTCTTGGGACTCCTCCTAATACTGTGAACAGGAAAGGCTGTCCTGGGGAAGTCAGGTAGGTCAGGCTG
>JASSUY010012642.1:19083-33616 GCA_032466535.1 Forpus xanthops | reverse complement strand
TCCCCATCCCCCAGGACTGGGGAAGAAAGAGGGGGGAGTGAGTGAGCAGAGCTGTTTTAGAGCCTCAAACCACGACACACATACTAACCCTCCTTTCTCTGGAAAACATAGCTCTTTGTAGGGTCTTCATCGTTCCCAGAAGCAACAAGAGAGCAGGCTTGATCCTGCCTTGCTTCAACCAGACAGCTATTTCAAAAGACTATAAAACCAGCCCTCCAGTCTCCACAGTCTATTTGGATGCAACAGCAGCTGGGCAGCCAAAGGAGTCTATGGCAGAAAAGTCCCCTTCCACATCCTCACTGAGCCAGGAGAGGAGATGGATTGCAAAACCACAGAGAAGGGTCCTTTTTGTCTAAGTGCCCCTGTCTTGGTGCCCTAACACCTTCCAGCAGAGTTTTCCAGCAGAAACAATATGCCTCTGACATGGAAAAGGACTGTTTCCTTACTCAGCTTGTCCATGACTTACACACTTATTACCACTTTCCTGTTTAGGGAAACATGCAAGAAATGCAAGACTCTAGTCTATCTGCACAGACTGTAGCCTAATTTATTTGAGGGAACTGACAACTCAACCTGAGGGAAAGCATATAAAGTGAGGGACTTCTTCATTTCAAACAAAGTAGCCAACCACCTCAAAGTCCAGCTGCATGCTTTATACAATGCTCAAGGTACAAGAGCGCTAGATTCACATTGACATTTGAGGAGTGTCCTTCAGAGAGGAATGTTCTTTCTCCATGGTGCACATGGGACACGGTGGGGCACAACTCCTCCACCTGCTGCCTCTGTGTTCAAGGGGGAGATCTGGAGCAAGAGCATCTTGCCTGTCTCCACTTTTAACGTAGCAATTGTGCCTGGCTCCCAGGAGGACTGCACAAGGTCTGGAAAGGCTGCTTATACCTCCCTCACCACCATGCACCCTTGTAAGGCCAGATGGGAGGCTGGCCCTTAGCTGAGGATTAGCAGTGCTTAAAAATAGAAACTGAGACAGAGTTATAACTATTAAATTCCACTGTGAAAAGAAAGTGTCAGCTGGCATTGCTGGAGCTTCACTGTATGGGCAAGAAAGGTGTTGGGATGCCAATCCAAGCACCATTTCCTGTCATGGCATGTAGACGAGCAGTCCTGGGAACTTGGGACATGCTACTGTAAATGGCAGTAGAGACTGTCACATATGCTGCTGCTGCATTACAGAGTAAGAAGGAACTCAGCAATATTAGGGATGCACTAATATCCTCCATGATTTTTTTAAATACATTTTCATAGAAACAAAGATGAAAACTATCAGAAAATGCACATGCAGCTGCAGCATAGAACCATAGCTGTGAATACAACACCAGACAGAAGTTGTTAATAGTTTTTAAAGATATATAGAAATGTAGGATGCCTCCAAGTAACTAGTCAGCCTAATTTTTACCTGATACTAACATAACCCATTGGCTTCAGAGGAGTTCCACCAGGCGCACATTGGTGTGTTTATTATTACTTGTACTGTGCTGGTGTCTGTAGGTCACAAACCATGAAGACATGAAAGAAGTATTCCCAACTTCTAACATCAAGCAAGAGAAAGAACATCTGGCTCTCTGACCATACCCACAGGAATCAATAATCAAGAAGCCATAGATCAAACTGGGAGCAGTACCAGAAGCTAAAAGTACTTTAAAAGTAAGTAATCTGTTTACTCAGTATGGATACTTATTTGGCTTGTTCTGAGGTCTTAGAAACAAGGGCGCTGTGTCAATACACTATTTGAGATCTTTTATTTGAACTTAAAATATTCTGTGATAGTAAAGTTCTCTTTGTTTCAAAATGAAAACAAACGTTCCCTAGGATAGCAAAAATGCATCTGGAAGTTAGTATCCTGGTCCGAATTTCACTCTTATTAAAAAAGGGTGATCAACATGAGAAAATAGTACTCCCAGAGGCAATAGCACAGGTAAATTTCTAAAGTTATTCTCTTCTCCAATCTTAGTACCTAAACTAATAAAAATAACTTATATTTAGGCTTTTATCTTATGACTGAATGCAAAATTTGAGTTCTACCTTATTAAATATGGCAACAGATACACTTTGGTATGTTATCTAGACAACTAGAGAGGAAGCACTCTTTGATTTCACAATTAAGTGCTCTCTGTAAGCAGCTTGATCTAATAGTCTTTGGTTACTTGCAATATATGGAGAAGACATAGCTGTTTGAATGAAAATAAGGCAAGCTTTCTCCACAATTCACATTTCTGGTGTACTGGAGATGCAGCAGCATCAACAAATACTGTGAGGATGGTAGCTGAAGTAGCACTGTTCAAAGGTGGTAGCTGTATTTCAAGAAATATTGTTCTTCTTTCATCTAAGCATCAGGGTTCTTGCATAGGCAAGGAGTCTTCCTGTAAGTCCAAGAAAACCCTTGCCTTGCAGTAAGCCACGGGAATGGTTTATTGAAGCTCTGTGATTTAAAAACTGGGATCCACTCTGAACAGTACACACTTGGGTGAACTGAAGTCAAAAGGCTTTCCCGGCTTTCTGAGATCAAATGCAGCTTACCCCAAAGACAAAAAAAAAGGGGAGTGAGGCAAAAGGGAGGAAGACAACACAAATGTCTATTAAACATTGAAATGTATCTACAGCAGGAGGAAAACTATGGGTTTTTAATCTACCAGTTCATATTACCTTGGGCTGAAATCACACCAGGCTGCAAGGTCAGAGGTGGTCGGTAGCTTAACAGATGACCTTAGAAGGGCTATGTATTTTAAGAAACGGCAATGGCAATCCAACAGCTGCCAACAATTCTTTCTACTTCACTGAGAGATTTTCCAAGGATCTCACTGACCAATTTAAACTGCTGGCATTTGTACACAAGAAGTATAAGCTCATACACTGGAGTCTCAGGATGAGCAACACTTCTTGTCTTAGAATCATCTTTTGCTGAGGAATGGCTTTTTAAGACCTGTAAGTAGTTAACTCAAGACATGGCTGAATATAAAGACTTGTAAATAAACTTCTCCAACAGGTTCTCGAAGTCCTGTGTTGATAGAAAGTCTTTCTTACAAATGAGACACAAGACATTCCTAAGCACTAAGGAAATGGCTGAAAGCAGTAATGCAAAATCCTAAACTCCTCTCAGACTTCACCCACCAAATTTACTAAGTCCTGTCAGAGTAGGGGTCTTCTAAGTAACCCTGCATAGTGTTTTAGTCCTGGGAAAGATGGATAATAACAGTAATATATTAAGTACCTGTCCCTTCAAATCTGGACAGCTCTCAAAAAGATATGAAGGGTAGTTAGGTTACCTCTGTGTCCAGCTAATCTCTTGGGAGAAATCCTTAAGCAGTACAGAGAACAAGAGATCATTTCCATCATTTTCAACTTAAGAGCACTAAAGTCACATCTCATTAAAGTGCCTAATTGTTCCATTAGGAGATAATTACTGTCAGGCTGCTGAACAAGGTGTTTGTTTCCATAGTCGTTATACCTGTGAAACTCTCAAATCAAATTAAAAGTTTCAGATTCAGAAAAAGCCCTCAGAAAACCAAATAGTAAAGTAAAATTTCAGCTTGACCTATAAAAAATGAAATTAAATAAAAAACACAAGTCAGTAAATGCATGATTCTGTTGTGCCAAACCGTGTGTTAGCATTAGTAAGAGTTTCTCACTTTCTGGAGTTTTAATTATGACTCAAGGGACTGGGAAAAAGGGAGGGCGGGAGAGAATGTAACCTTTAACAGCCTCACTGGTTGCTGTCCCTACCTTTACTGCTGTTGAACTAAAAATCTCCACAGGCTAAAATTCCTTACATTGCAAATAAATAGTTTTCCCCTGGTTTTTATCAGCCCAGGTCCCACAAGGAACTGACAGCCGGTTTATGTCAATGAACAAGAGTTATTGTTTTCAGATATTCCTTGTTCCCCCACACACACCCCATGCAAAAAATGGTGGGGAACTGAAAGCAAATGTTACTAATAACAAACAGAAGGCCCCAAGGTTGGGGGTTCTACTAAAACAGCATTTTGGGGCATAACATATGGTACAAATAGGTTTATGGAAGATGCTTTTCCACTGCACTTCTTTATTGAAGTCATTCATCCATGTCCCTGATGCTAGACCTACCACCATGAATCTGAAGTGATGTGACCAGACTGTCTAAACCTCCAGTCTTTCTTGGATTCAACCATCTGTGAAAGGAAAGAGCTGTGTATTTAGAGGCTGAATCACAAGAAGACAATACCACACTTTCTCTCTGCCATAATACAGTAGTTCCCAAAAGATCTGGAAGAAGATGGGGAAATTCACTCAGGCCTCCTCCTGTCAGATACTTCCACTAAAGTGCTTTGTGCTTTCAAAATCCAACTTCAGACTCTTTTCCAAGAGATTGAAAGCAAACGTAAATAGCCTAAAATATTAGAAACTATTGTACCAGCTTCTTGTATCTGGGAGCAACCTCCCCTGCCTGGCTTACCAATTTGGCACTACACATCTTGTGAGATACTACTGTGCTAATCTATTTAGTTTGCAGAAGAATAAAGTAAGAGTCTTCAGTGGATTTCCTGTGACCCTCGGGGTCCATCCTAGTGAGACTGAGTGATGCCCTTCAAGTAGATATTCAGTCAATCACTGTTATGTCATGCATGTGATACAGTATATAAACAACTGGGAGTCCTTGAGGATGTGTCCTAACCTATTGTGAGACAAGTTAAAAGCAATGTTTCAAAAAGAAGCAGTTCAGATACTGAGTCTAGAAAGTCTTGTGACCATTATGGGCATGAGAGGGTTGCTACTTCATTGACTAAACTCTGTTTCCAGCAGTCACTAATAAAACACAATGAAATAGATAGTAAGTCAGGTAAATGGCAGAACTTAGAAAAGAAAAAGGACTATGATAGATCATAGTAATACATGAATATTTTCTGTTTACTGAAACCCCCAAATTATATGCCAGGGAACTACTTCATGTTCAGCAAAGAAGGAAAAATCTCTGGTACTTTCCTTACAGACGCATTTGAAAAAGGCATTAGAGGTAGTTATAACCTTTAATCATGTCTCCCAGAAGCTTATTCCTGGACTCTGACAAAACGACAATCTTGCTCTTCCCTCCAGCCTATTACTTTTCCTTGTTCTGCTGTGTAACCATCTTAAGCATTACAAACCAAATCTCAATGGAAACCACATTGTCAGTGTCAATAATAGAGAATCTCGTGAAGGAGCTCTGAAATCTTATCAAAATCATTATTTGTTCAACACTACTTGGTCCAACCCTAACCATTCTATGATTCCACTACCATGAAAGATGACCCAATGTATTCCCAAATTCCTATCTAGAGATTCAACAGCTTATGGAACCTTGATAAGACATAAAAGAATGAGAGATAACATGATCACTGGGCAGGGAGAATTTTAGGTAAAATTCCTATTGATTTTCAAAGTATATTTGCTTTTATGTACCTTCAGCACCTTTATTTAAAATGCCCAGAATAATCAAAGGTTTTCAACATTTTTCTAGGGCATTCAGCTTGTACGTTAAAATAACAAAACATATGGTTTTCAAAAATGGAAAATAAGTTCCACCTTATCAAAGCTTTTTAAATGCTTCATAAATGCTTTTATTCTCCCAGATCAGCATTCAAAATATCACACACTAAAAAAGAAAGAGTGCTCTAGAGGACTGTTCATCAGTATTAGAAGATAAAGTTGCCAGTTAACTTCAGATCTGCAAGTATTGTCACTGAAATGAAAGAATTTCTTTGTTTCTGCAGTGTTGTATTTTTAGATATATTAATATCTAATTGTAAAAACAATTTTGCAATATCCACCCTCCTCTGAAAAATGTATATCATTGTTTCCCTATTTTTTTTAAGAGACAGAACTGAATAGTGTAAGTTTAGAGGCAAAAGATTTTAATCAAGAACAGAAGGACACAATTGTTGGGATGACAAAGTCTAATAAGAACAGAATGGTTTGCATTGCTGTAATGAAGAAAAATATTTATTTGCACACTATAGCAGCATAAATTTGAAGTGATAAAATAGGGTATAAGGAAAAATTCTGAAGCTCTGCTTAAGAACTTCATTAACATTCATAAGAAGTGTGCTAGCATATCTATAAAATCATAAAATTTCATGCTGTGGGTTAAACAGACTGTATAAACAATGTAACATATTTCTGAGGTTTAGATTTTTAAAAAAAGAACTTTCTGCTAACAAAGATGATTTTTTTTTCCTGCTGTCTCAACAGCATCTCTGTTAGCCAGCTGAACAGTCCTGTTTATTACCATGTATCTGAGAGCAGCATGTTTCGGTGTAAGTGGAAATGTCAGTCAGTGTGTGGCATCGCGGATCAAAGCCCTGCCTCGGTACATGTACCTTCTCATCTCTTCTCATCAGGGCTTCCAATTTGAGATGGAACAGAAGGAGTGCAAAGTCAGCTTCAAACACATGTTGTAAAATGTCTGGTGGGAACAAGCTCCCCTCAGGAGTAGTCTGATTGTGTGGAATAGCATCTGTTAACTCTCATTTGAAAGTCTACATTGAAAAATCAGAACACAACAGAAGAAAAAATAATAACAGTAATGAGAGAGATGGAGTAAAGGATTGGGGGGTCTGTTTTTTTTTTACTTAACTTCCCATTTTTTCCTAGTTTTGTAATATCCAGCATGCAAAAATGTATTTAAAAGCAGTGTTGTAATTCAAATTGGTTATTGCAAGTAAAATCATGTCCTTGAAGTAGTTATAAGGCTTCTGTTCAGACTATAATTTTTCATTACTTGTATAAAAACCCAGAGGTCTTCTACTTTCATTTACCAAACAAAACTAAAATCCTATTAGAATCACATTCTAATATTGAAGTCAAGAGTAAGTCAATGTTGCCAAAGTAAGCATATGTATAGTAAGCCAAAAGTTGAGCCCGCTTAAGATTTTTTTTCACAGGTATATTTCCAAGAAGGCATTTAAGTACAAATCACATTCATTAGATTCAAACGCAAAGGAACAATCTGATTCTAGATCAAGGATCCATGAGCATTTCTGCTACATGGGTGAGATTCCTTGTTCCTCTTAACCCTCATATCAGTATAGAACTTGTTTCTATCTCATCTTTCCACCTTCTTTGTTTAGAAGTTTAAGTTTTTCTTTTACTCACTGTTTTGATTTCTGATCTTTGTCCAGCTCTGGAGATGTGCTTCTCGCTCCAAAGCAAGCATATATGGTAGCACTTTAGCACACTGAAATCAACAGCTATTGCATGTCAGCTAAGGAAATAATCTATATGCCGGGTTTTCTTTGCTACTGGACTCTCTCTGCTCACATCAATACCATTACTAATCAGGCCAAGGGATATGTTTTGTTGTAGAACATCATTATAATTTGATATATACAGAAACACTGATGTATGCATCTCAGTCAACACATAAGAAATAGAGCAATTGAAATTTTAATGGCATAATGAGAGAGAAATCCTCCAGCCAAGAGGAGACAGTATAGCAATTTCAGAGTGAAAGCCTAAGCTTTAAAATAAAAGTCATTGAATTCCTTTCCCTCCTTCCTGTTACACTCTCAGTACAAAAGTTAGCTGGGAGACCTAAGAAACCCCATTCTAAACATCATTAATTTAGGGGGTGCATAACCTAACTTTGTGCAAACCAAACTCAAACTAATTTCTACCTGTAGAAGGTCTTGCTCTCTTTTTCTCTTCATTCTAAAAGCCATTATAGTGTGTTGATCCTACCTGGATGCCAGGTGCCCACTAAAGCTGCTCTACCATTCCCTCTCCTCAACTGGTCAAACAAAGAGAAAATATATCAAAAGGCTTATGTATCAAAATTAGGAGAGGGAGAGATCATTCAACAATTGCTGTCATGGGCAAAACAGATGAGGTTTGGGGAAATTAGCTTAATTTTTCAGAGTGGGATAATGAGAAATAAAACCAAATCTTAAAAACATCTCTGCCTACCCTTCCCTTCTTCCAGGGTTCAAATTCACTCCCAGTTTTCTCTACCTCGTCCCCTCAATTGGCGCAGGAGTACAGGGAATGGATGTTGTGGTCAGTCTATTACATGTTGTCCTCTGTTACTCCTTCCTCCTCAGGTGGAGGACTCCTTGAGCTCTTCCTCAGCTCCAGCAGGGGATCCAGCCCATGTAAGACAGTGCTCCACAAACTGCTCCAGCCTAAGTCACTCCCATGGGGTGCAGTCCCTTAGGAACAGACTTCTCCACCATGGGTACCCTGTGGGGTCACAAGTCCTGCAGCAAACGTGCTCCAGCATGGGGCCACACATCCTGCCAGGAGTCTGCTCCAGAGCAGGTTTCTTGCAGGATCACAGCCTCGTACAGGCATACCCCTGTCCCAGCATGAGGTCTTCTATGGGCTGCAGAGGACAGCCTGCCTCACCATGGGCTGCACCACAGGCTGAAGGGAATCTCTGCTCTGGAGCCTGGAGCACCTCCCTGCCTTCACTTCTTTGTAGAGTTGTTTCTTTCACATATTCTCACTCCTCTCTCCATCTGCAGTTGCTCCTGCACAGTAACTTTTCCCCTTCTCAACTATGTTATCTCAGAGGCACTACAACTGTTGCTGATGGGCTCAATCTTGGCTACTGGCAGGTATGTCAGACACTGAGGAAGCTTCTAGCAGCTTCTTGCAGAAACCAACCCTACAGCCACCCCAAAAAAAAACCCTTGCCCCGCAAACCCAATACAACTGTTAAATACAAATAATGGATTTTCCCAATCATTATGGTTTCTGTTGAGCAGAATATGTGAAAAGGATATGTAATCACAGACCTGTATCTCAGTTAGGCCTATGATAATCTTTTTATTAAGGCAATAATGATACTGCAATAAATTAAGTTATTTGAAGCATGTTTGCTGCAGGGTGCTTAGACTAGGCAGATACAATATCCTAAAGGTATTAAAAAGACAGAAGTATATTGAAGGGGGGCTTCATAAACACAGCTGTAGCACCTCCTTTCAGTCAAGAATTCAACATAGCACTAGCCAGACTGCTCAGCTGCAGGCATCAATGTCCTGTCATTAGTCAACTTCAGGAAATATTCAGCATTTGTTACCCAATCTGCAAAGACAGGAAGTAGAGGAAATGGAAACACTGGGGGAGGGAGAAGGTTCTGCACTTTAGTAGGTGATGGAAAACAGTGAGAACATTACTGTTCTGTTTGTTCAATCTAGTCATCTAGGGACTTCTAGAGAAACAAAGACCTTTATCTCTTTTTGTAGGAATAAACATTGCAGAGAAAACCTTTGAAAGTTTTGACCTGAGGACAACACAAAGGAAACCCAGAGCCAGGAAATGTAAGCTGTGTTGCTCTCTTCTTCCCAATATTCAATGTTTTAGACTCAGCTCCGCTTGACAGGGAAGAATATAGATCTAAAGCCTATTGGAGTAAGTGGAAAGACTCCCATTCACTTCAACAGGCTTTAGATCACAGCCAGAGTAACAAGACTCAACCACTATCACCACCTTAAAAGCTGCCCATAGCCTGAAGATGTTAAAGGACTTTTTTCCTAAGCAAGTCGTGAAGCTTAATAGCGATACTCTAGAAGTACACCACAGAGAGAGAAGGATCACAAATATCATCAAATGGATCACTGCAAGAAACAAAGATAAATTCCACAGGCTTAAAGCACTAGCACATGGGTAGTAACTGAATTTTGACCACTGAAAAATACCAGTCTAGGAAAGAACAAAATCTTCTTTAAAGAGTTCACAAGCTTCCCAACCTTCTCTCTCCTCCATTCCCATCTCCCACTGCCTACAGTTCAAAATACAGGCAACCTTGTAAATACATTAACTTGTTTCAAACTTCAAAGAGCTTTCTTTTGCTCAGTTGTTCCTCACATCCTCCTTTCCATTGCCCTTGCTTAGAGTTAAATTCACCACAGTTGCTGGCTTATAGCCCTGACCTCCTGAAAGCTCTGTGATTTTCCTCAAAAATCAAACTCAAAAATCAGTGTAGTATGTGACAGGAAGTCTTAATGAAGTGTGGGCAGGAAGGAAAGTGCTCACACTACTCTACGAGTGGCAACCATTGCACCATGGAAGCTTTAGTTCTCTGAAGGGGAAGCTGAACTGCTTGTTGAAGGATCTCAGTTCCCATTTTTAATTGTGCAGAAGGAAGGAGGTGGTTATGGTAGGCCTGTTAGTATATATGAGAGGCAATGGTGATCAAGAAGGATCCCTGGATGTAGATGTCTACAGAGCACACATGTGAAATCCCATTTCAGGAATTCCAGAGGGCCTGATGTGTAGAGGCATACCCACAGCTTCAACACAACTCAATAGAAGATCCAGGTGTTTTGAAGTCATATCCTAAATATAGATTTGAGAACCCAATGTATTACCACACACACTCCTAAAGTGATGGATCAGCAACTGGTACAGAGATAACACTACTCTTATCAGGCTCTGCTGTCAATTCAAATTCAGCTTAGATTGGTAACAGCTGGACAGCAGACTGATAGCCTCATTTAAATGACTTCTCACAGATGCAATGCTATAATAGGCATTAATTAGATCCTCTCGTGGGGATACGCAAAAAGACTAAAAGCCTGAGGAGAACATTATCTCTTACAACTAGCTGAAAAGAGCATAGGGAGTAAACTATGGGATAGCCTAGGGACAGCCTTAAAGCAGCCAAAATTCCTCCTGGGTTATCTGCAGAGCACGTGTTGCATGATGCCCAAGTGCTTCATTCTAACCTCACTGACTGCTTGTCGTCATGTGGCAGCATGGTCCTCAATACAAACATTTGGGTACTTAATACCAGGATGACTAGAAGGGAATAGCTTCTGTGAGAGCTAGAGGGATTGCAAAAGGCTTCTACACAAGAATGCAAATCCATATTTGCCCTCCCTCACATAATTAAAGGAAAATCGGTAAGCAAACTTTTTGTAGGTGTTCTGTTCTCTTTCTTTTCTAAGGAAAACATTGCTTTCAAAAGTCATATTTATCAGACAAATGTGTCTCTGCAATTCTGTTCATGAGGAAAAGGTAGAGCTGGTTTTATTTCCTACTTTTCCTTCCCTTTCTTCAAAGGGAAGGGGAAGGGAAAAAGACAAGTTGACATCTCTTTTCATTCCTTTAAAAAAAATTAAAAATTACTTACCAGTTGCAGCAAGCTCAGGCTGTTGATCCTTAAGCACCTCCCTAGTATTGAAAGTGTACACAGGTCAAGGCTGAAGCAAAAGTTGCCACAAGAAGAGGTAAAATTAAAACTAACCCTAACTTGTGAGAATAATAATTAGATATGCCGTGAGGATATAAGAAGTTATTCTTGCATTTTACTTTTGAAGTCTCATTGTAAGAAATACAACATAGTATAACAACAACTTCACCGGCAGCAAGGTGAAAGGCGCCCTTTCAGAAAAACAACATCAGTAAATCAAGGCCTACCTAAACAACTACAACTACTACTTCAAGGCCAGGTTGAACATGGCTTTGAGCATCCTGGTGTAGTGGAAGAGGGGTTGGAACTAGATGATAGTTAAGGTCCCTTCCAATCCAAACTATTCTATGATTCTATGAAATACTGCAACAGCATTCTTCATACCCTTCAACAGCACAACACCCTCAGCTAAGACGATGTGAGAGTCACAGGGCTGTATACAGAGTTAGGGCATATGTTTTTTTAATCAGATGTGGACATGTTTTTTTCTCCTCAGTGGATCAACTGTATAGACTCAGAATATTTAGGGCTGGAAAGGACTTTAAGATCATCTAGTTCCAACCCCCTTGCCAGGGGTAGAGCCACCTTCCACTGAATCACGTCACTCAAGGCCTTGAACACCACCAGGGATGGAGCATTCACAACTTCCCTGGGCAACCCATTCCAGTGCCTCACCACCCTTACAGTAAAGAATTTCTTCCTCAGATCCAATCCAAACTTCCCCTGTTTATGTTTGAACCCGTTACCCCTTGTTCTCTCAGTATAGTCCCTCATGAAGAGTCCCTCCCCAGCATCCCTATAGGCCCCCTTCAGGTACTGGAAGGCTGCTATGAGATCTCCACGCAGCTTTCTCTCCTCCAGGCTGAACAGCCCCAACTTTCTCATTCTATCTTCATACAAGATGTGCTCCAGTCCCCTGATCATCCTCGTGGCCTCCTCTGGACTTGTTCCAACACTTGCATGTCTTTTTTATGTTAGTCTCATGCACTGTATGGGATCCAGCAGGCAACCAGTCCAGAAACATCCAATCACTTACGAGCATCCGGATGGAGCTTGGCTGAATGTTAGAGGTCTGTAGCAGGTAGGTCCAGGGACTTCTTCCTTTCTGACAGTAGTAGCATACTGCTACTTTACCATGCATGCTAACACCTTATTATGAACTTCTTTAAAAATGCAAAAGGCAAAAATTAAAACAAAAAAGAAAAAAAAAATACTATAATGGGGAATATGCCAGGTAGAGGTGATGATGCATCAATCTGAACTCTCTGCACTATTTATAGTCCTTCCAAAAGACCAAGAAATGTCAGGTAATGTACAATGAAGCACTAACTAACCACTTCTGTCAGGTAGGACTGAGTGAGCACAGGATGCACTGTGGTGCTCCAAGCCACTTTGGAGTAGAAAACCAAAGAAAACCATCTTCAAAATTGCTAAATCCTGAGTGACGACACTATTACAACATGGGTTTTGATTGGAATTCTTCCCACCATACACATCTTCCCTTTCAGAAAAAGAAAATTCAGAAAGCATATAGGAGCAAATTCTTCCACCCCTCTGGGTTGAAAGTTACCTTGTCCCTAGGAAAAAAAAAGCAGCAAACGAAATCTCACAGGCCTCACAGGACATGGGAGTGTCTACATTTGCCCATATTTTCCCTTAAGCTCATCACAAAAAGTGCAGAAGGGTGCAACAGACATTCAAACAGCACGAAACAGCTGTCAGAATCCTTAATATTAAGGGTCAAGTTGAAAGGATATTCCCTCTAGCAGCATATTTCGGTTTGGAGCCATCTCTTGATCAGAAACAAATGCTCCCCATAGGATCTGTTTCTTTGAGATTCTAAAAATAAATGGATCTGTAAGTGACTGTACTGTAGCACAGTGAGTCAGATCAAGGAGTAAGAGCCATTTTTTAGGCTATGAAGTAAACCTTACCCTGAACTAAAGGCTATCTCTGTAGACAGAAGAGACAAGTTTTCCAAGTGTAATAATCTGGGACATGGAGGAGAGGGAGAAAGGACAGAAAAGACTTTCCTTAAGTGAGGGGATGAAAACCAGCACTTCTGAGCAATGTCTTGCTCTTCTATGGTGAAAATGCAGCAATAGTAGAAAAATATAACAAAAGTGATGAATAAGAATAATAATTAATCAGTCTAAGGTTCTTTAAATTTCATTAAAACTGAAGATACAACAATAAACAGAAGCAACACTGTGGCAGGAGCTGCAATAAAACAAAGGCAGGGGTATATGCATGAAGCAGAGACCATGGAAGACACAGTGGGGGCAATCTCACAATTCTGACACAAGCCTGTGGCTCCTCATCGTCCTTTACTTCTTTGCTGTTGGTCTGTGAAAGATTTCCCTCTCCTGTCTTAAAGAATCCTTCTTCAAAATGGGCAATAATGTGTGTAAGCAGGATTTCAAGCACACAGGTTGGTTAGAAGATGTGTAACCTGGCTCATGCTTGCAGAACATGTTTTTACACCTTTTCTGTGGCAATTATTTCAGTATAAGTATCAGAAATCAGGCATTTCCATTTTACCACTTACGCAGGTAATACCAGTATTAAGAGACAATAGTTCTTCAGCTTTATTAGGTTAATAAATGGAAACCAAATCTTGTGACACTTGAGAAGTCATTTCTGTAATCAACACACAACTTGTTTCTGCAACAAATGAAAACTCTGTCTTTGGTTATGATAATATGGTATTCATTACTGTTATAGGAGACACCATAGTACACCTGATAATTACCAGAAAAGAGTGATTACTGCATGTGACTACTTTGTGACTCTTGATTAAAAGGTTTCAGTTTGCAGAATCATGTGTAATGTCAAAATCCAAAACACCACTTGAACTCCACAACAATATTTTTTCAGATCACCTAACATGAGCATATGCAGCTTTTGCATAGCAGACTGTGGCACAGTAGTTAATAT
Organism: Forpus xanthops; assembly: GCA_032466535.1. Taxonomy (NCBI): domain Eukaryota; kingdom Metazoa; phylum Chordata; class Aves; order Psittaciformes; family Psittacidae; genus Forpus; species Forpus xanthops. Next base: position 19,518 of record JASSUY010012642.1, on the reverse strand, counting down.
ATTACTAACTTAAAAAGCATACAGTTCAGTTGATATGTTGGAGGGAAGGAATGCCATCCAGAGAGACCTTGACACACTTGTGAGGTGGGCTGATGACAACCTGATGAAGTTTAACCATGACAAGTGCAAGGTCCTACACCTGGGTTGGAGCAATCCCAGGCACAGCTACAAGTTGGGCAGAGAAGAGATTCAAAGAAGCCCTGTGGAGAAGGACCTGGAGGTGTTGGCCAATAAAAAAATGAAAATGAGACAGCAGAGTGCACTTGCAGCCCAGAAAGCCAACAGTATCCTGGGCTGCATCAAAAGGAGCATGAGCAGTAGGTCGAGAAAGGTGATCCTGCCCCTCTACTCTGCTCTCGTGAGGCCTCACTTAGAGTATTGTGTGCAGTTCTGGTGTCCTCAACATAAAAAGGACATGGAACTGTTGGAACAAGT
>JASSUY010012642.1:0-18983 GCA_032466535.1 Forpus xanthops | reverse complement strand
TCACAGAATCATAGAATAGTTTGGGTTGGAAAGGACCTTAAGATCGTCCAGTTCCAACCCCCTGCCACGAGCAGGGATGCATCACCCTAGACCATGTCACCCAAGGCTCTGTCCAACCTGGCCTTGAACACTGACAGGGAGGGAGCATTCACCACTTCTTTGGGCAGCCTGATCAGTACCTCAGTAAGTGTTTTTATTGCTGTTACGTACTGAGAGAAAAGGAGGAAAGTGAAGTTAAAGACAGAGCAGGAAAGTACATTACTAAATTTTAATGGCTGTCATGCTCAATATTTAAGTTTTATCTTTAAAAACATGAATCTTTGATTATGGTTTTATTGAGACCCTCTATACAAAAAGAGAGAGAAGGAGAAATAACAGTCATACAGAGCATTTTAACCATTATTAAGTAAGTCCCAGACAGAGAGGAACAGTAAGGATCAAAAATAAGCTCTTAGTGCTATTTTATTTGCTGATTTAAATATGTAAATATTTATAAATATTTTGACATAGACACATTAAGAGCATAAGGCATACAATTTAATGGGGTTTTATTTTCTCTCCCTCACTTCATCCTAGGTCGTATTCCAGACAGTCTGAAAAACTGTGTTAACAAAGATCACTTGACTGCAGCTACACATTGGGCCAGCATGGATCCCGGAGTTGTTCATCCAGAGCTTAATGGTGCTGCATACAGGTAAGCAGGCTTCACGTGTAAAAGAAATAACCTCCTTAATTCAGAGGTAGGTTTTGAAGAATCAATAAAAGACCTTCCTGTTAATAAAGGAAATGGGTTTGGATTAGGCCCCAGCTATATTGTTTTTATAACTGTTGCATTCAAGAGAATGATCTCATTTTGCTAGTTGAAGTCAGGCAGTGCACAACAACATTTCTTTTTCACATCTTTTTTTTTGTGTGGTTAGTAATAGCTGAAAAATACACAATTTTTTGTATATTTAGTTAAAACAATTCTGATCATTTCCAGTGAGTGCAGTGGAAGTTTATGTCCTTTTGTTGAAGGTAGTGATGCAGAAGAAGGTTACAAAAAGACTTTCAATAATAAACTATTGTTATGTGGTTTTGTTGGCTCCAGACATAAGAAGAACAACTGACTCATTAGTGAATAAAGTGCAACAGCCTGTGGTGATTAAGAAAATATGTTTAAAATACTGCTTTCTAAGTTACATGTTTAATTTTTAAGCAAAACTGTTTCAGGGGTTCAATCTGTGTATTCTCAATCAACTGTGAAAGCAGCTCTTAATAATTAATAGAAAAGGGCAGTATTTTACGTCTAATATGGACGTTCCTTAGTTACTTTGTTTGCTTGAGAGTCTTTCCTGACCTTTTATCCCTAGCAGCTGTTCCAGCAGCAGATTTTTCCTAGTAGCCAGCTTCATGCAGTTTTTACTTATGAAAAATGTCTGCAGCTTTTATCTTTCACTATGGTATTTACTCATAAGTAGGATGAAAGTAGCTGAAAATGCTACAAACAGCTGCTTCCTTCAGTGCCCTCAGTGAAGGGACAGTGCAGTCCTTTGATTTTTTTTTTTTATACCTCTTTATCCTAATCTTTCCACTGTGCTTTATACACCTCTCTTTGTCCTTCTTTAGGAGAGCTGCTGCCTAACTTTAGTAGATACAGGATGAGGTTTTGTGTTACCCTGTTTGAGGACCCAGCTGTGCACTGCTGAGAAGTGAAGCAAAGCTCTTGTGTCCCAGTGACTTCTGACAGTCTCATCCAAAAGCGATGGAGAGATGATGGGTGGGAGCATCATCACTCCCTGCCATAATCTTCTTATCAGTAGCCAGAAGTGCACCAAAGGGAAAGAGTAACTTTGATTTGGTCAACATGTGTGTATCTCACATCATGGCAGGATGTTTATTTTTAGAAAAAGTACCAGTAGCCCTAAATACCTGAAGAGGGATGTTCTTACTTGCTTAAATGAAAACTACACGCACTTGTGTTCTCCACACAGCATGTGGTTTCATTGACTTCAGTTTGGAGTACATAGGCATAGGCTGAAAGCAATTAAGATTTAAAGGCAGATGTCGCTGAACTCGGGGTAGTAACTCCAACCCTGTCATGGCAGTTGTTGGGAGGGTTGCATGGCCAAATAAAATGCAGTTGTTTGTTCTTATTTGGGGGGGGGGGGTCACAAGTCCAGCAGAAGGAGGCTTCACAGCTAGAAATGGATTTTAACTTAGGAATGTTTTGGGAGTTAATGATTTACAAGGTAAAGACCATATGTATTTCATTTAAGCAGGATAAACACAGAATGGAATGCCTTTTTTTAGGCATTGTTTCAATCAGCTTTATTAATAGAGAAAATAATAAATTCAGACTTCATAGTTGTTTTCAAATGCAAAATAAAACTAATTTTTGGAATTTTTACAGAGTAGTCATACAACAAATATTGAAAGCTGCTTTTTGGAGGAGTGGTATAGAACAGTGTTTTAAGTATGAGTGAAGGCATTTATTTTTTCAGGTAATATAAAATATGCAGAACTTGAAGCTTAGGCCATGAAGAAACTGGCTTCTGTAGCAATTGCTGATGGTTAATTCCTGCCTGGATTAAGTACAGAGTTTGAGCTGATGCTTCAAAATGTATTTTTCTATCTTTTGTTTGCAGTCTCAGATTATGCTCAGCTAACTGAGCTCTGGAGTCTCTCACAGGCAGTATGGAATTTCAGATGTGTTAATAACTGTATCATAGTCATGTAATTGCATTAGAAGATAAGACCTGGGATAATAATTTATATGTTAAAAAATGCAAATAGCTCTTTCCGTGAACTTAAACTAATGAGGGTATTTTATTCTAGATGTATCATTCACTTGTATTTTGATGTAGGACAGGACACTTAAATTATTAGATTTTATCACAAGCAAAGAACATTGAACATTCATCAGCAGAGTATAATCTGTATCATCTGAATGTCATTGTATTCTGTGGAAAACAAAAGCATTTACTGTGTGAAATGCAAGATGCCCTATCAACACAAAATGTCAAGGGAATGGGACCTATCCCATGAGTAAAAGATTAACGATATTCCTGAGAAGGAGCTATTTGTAGTAGTCTCAGTGAAGCAGCATAATACACCCTGGTTTTGTGTTTTTACTGTGTATTTGTTACTGAGCTGCCTGGTAAATAACCCCCTGCTATTTCCTATGGCACAGAGCATGCAGGTTATAGGCAGAGTGAAATTTGACAGCCAGCAAACAGTGATTGTGCAATTTATAGACATGTTGACATATCTTTCTACCTTCTAATAGGAAGAAGATGAGAATATCTAGGTACTAGAGAGGTGTTTGGATGAGAGTAGCCAGATGCTGGTAATTTGGGAGTTTTTTCATGTTGCAGTATTTCACTGATGATTTTGAGTCTGTAATGTAAGGTAACTGTGCAATTCAAGCTGGTTTGGGACAGACTCAATTTCTTGCATAGAGCTTGACATAGTTCAGGGTGCTTCTGTAGTTTAAACAGATACAGGAGATCAACACAGAAATTATAGTTACCTTTTAGTTGTAATTAAAAGGGCTACTGTATTTTTATTCCTACATTAAGAAGAACATATGGGGGGAAGGCAAAGAAAGTGTGAAATAGTAGTAGAGGAGGTGAAACTGATCTCTTACTTCTGTTTTTACAAAAATTAATGCAGTGGACATTTTACCTTTCAAGTTACTACTGCCAGAGAAGGAAGGTTGGGAGCAACTTTATGAAGTGCCAGAGGGAATGTATTTGCTGGTTAAGAATAGAAAAGCAATAAATAGCAACTTAAAGGAAGGCTCTGTAGGAAAGAAATGCCCACATGTAGAGGCTGCTGAGTTCATACTTCTTCCTTTCAGAGATACGATTTAAATAAAACTGATGGTTAAATTAAAAAGGGACAAAAATTATGAAATGAGAATGAAAAATAGCATTAAGAGTTGTCAAGCAAAATACAGTTTCTGCAGGGGGTATGTTATCTGTAATTTGGCTGTTGCCACTGTGTAGCTTTAGGACAAGAAAAATGATTGTAGGGCTTTTCAGTGTTACTGGAAGTCTGTGGGGAGCCTGTGCTGGCAAATAGAAACCAAATTATTATAACTTGATGTCCAAGGGGAATAGTTTTATATACAGGAAGAATATTTGGAGTCAAAGGAGAATTACAGATGTATAGTTTGAACTGGTTAATGTGCTTGTAAGGTAACTGTTAATGCTCCTGATTCAGCACCATCCATTTTCATGAGGGAAGATTCTGACTTCTTTCTGAAGAAAAGGCAGTTGCAAAACTTGCTCTCTCCTTAATTCCTCCAAGCTCCAGTGTGCTGCTGCTCAGGGAATATGTTATTAGAAAGTAGAGATTCTGTGTTTGAAGTAGTTGGGTTTTTGCATGGAAGTTTTCGCCATGTTGTATTGTGTTTTTTTGCAGAGTACCTAGAGTTACAGATAAGCTGTTTCAAACTCAAATATGAATAAATAACATAATGCCCCGTCTGACAGTTTTCATAGGAATTGAGGCAAATTTGGTTAATAAGATTCAAATTGAGGTACTGAAAGAAGCAACTAAATCCATTAGCAACTGCAAATTAATTCTAAGGAACCTCTCTGGAGAAGGAATTAGCATAGGAAGCCCTGTAAATATGTATACAGTTGGGAACAAAGTTATCTGGCCTGCAGGTGGTTTGATCTTCCTCGTATTGGTTATCCATCCCAGGATACAGTCAGTGTTATGATCTGTAGGATTCTTTCCCAGGATGTCCAGGCTAGTGTCTGGTGTCTTTGTTATCCTTGTGCAGTGGTAGATAGCTATAATGTTTCTGTGGTGGAAGAAAATAACAAGTAAATGAGCTTTCATTTAGCTTTCTTCCTCCTCTTGAGTTTTGCATAACTTCTGTTTTTGTGTCGGTTAGAGGGAACTCAGGATGAGCAGCACAAACATTCATTACTTTAGAAAAGATGCTGCTGAAATGGAGTGAGGTTCCCTGGTGCATTCAGTGTTCAACTCTGATGAGGTGAAAGTCAACAGCAGAATAATGTGGTATTTAAAAAAGCTTGATAAGCCTACAACTGCCTGCTCTCCTATTTAGTCCTATGTAAATACTAGGGTAGCAGATGCCACAGTGAGTAAGTGATAGATTTGTGTATTTAGGCTTCTAAATGGATAACACTTGTTAGGATGCTTGGGTGCGCAGAATATAGCAGGAGAGAACAAGTGATGAGTGTGTGGCTTTATGAAGGGGAAGCAAAGGGCCAGCACTGAGTGGCCAGCATGAGGTAACTCACAAACGGGTATTGAAGTATTTGACTAAAGAGAAAACATACTCTTATTAAAAGCATTCATGGGTAGTTGTTGTTATAAACATCACTGTTAAATACCAGAGTTCCTCAATTACATTTGAACTTCAGGATTGAAACAGTAGATTTGCAAAGTTTATTTTAGCCTAATAATATCAGAGCCATCGTAAAATCGAGCTGAATCAGAGGGTGAGTTTTATTCTTGAATTCATTACTTAGGCCTCAGTGTTCTTCCAGATATAAGAAAGAAATCTTTAAAAGCATCTATAGTTTTTGTGTTTGCGTCTCTCTCTTGCAGTCTACTTAAAGCACTTGTTCTCTGTATAACTAGAACTGGCTCTCTTTCAGATAAGTACACTGCAAGTTTGGTGCTGAGTGACTTTAGTTACTTGTGTGCAGTAGGCTTGAACTGTGTGGGTGTCATTGCTCTTTTGGGGAGCCATCAGATGCTGCGACTGCAAGATTGGTTTAAAGAATATTTTCAAACCACAGCAATGAAATTTTGGTAATTTCTACAAGAGAATGAAAGAGAAAAAAGTCCCTGCAGCTCAACTTGAAGAGAAGTCATAGAGAACAGATAGGTATTGCATTCACCCAGCCTGAATTACTTCTTGTGGTATGTTTTGAGTGGAGCAGTACTTCCAGGTTGTTTCCTTTGTTTCGTTGTCACTCGTGCTATTAAGTCTGAAGTCTGAAGATAGACTCTAGGAAACCTTTGTTTCTCGTTTGGATAAGATGCAGCATCTTTTGCTTTCTTCATCAGCTTCTGTATGTGCTATCTCATCTGGAGCTTAACCAACTGTCTTTCTCGCTGGTCTGAAAATAAAAGAAGCATCTCTGTAGCTCTAGAAGGAGGCAAAGTGGGCTCTCCAGTCAGTTATCTCTTGGGTTTCATGTGTGTTCTCATTTTCTTCTCTCAGCAGGTATCCCCCAGGCGTTGTAAGCGTGGCTTCAACTGGCATACCTGCAGCAGTAGAAGGAATAGTCCCCAACCCTATGTCTTTATCACACGGCCTCCCTGCTGTAGCCCACCCGCCCCATGCTCCTTCCCCCGGCCAAACTGTCAAACCAGAAGCTGATAGAGACCACCCAAGCGACCAATTGTAGCCTACAAAAACAGCATTCCCAACATCAGAGATTTCAACTTCAGCGTGTGGAAAACAAACAAAAACAAAACCCTGGATTTTGATTAAAGGCAAAACCATGAACTTACAGGAGGAGACGATTATTGGTTTAGAAACTGGTCCAATATACAGTATAAAAGGAAAAGGTGGGAGACAAAAAAGAAGATTTGGAAACATTTTTTCCTCCGTATAAATTGTAGTTTGTCCCTGTCCAGTGGACTGATTCACTGTTTCTGTGTCCTATGGGTTCTTTGTTAAGCAAGAGAAGTTAGTAGTTAATTATACCATGAATGTACTTGTCTGTGTACAGTTTTTAGAACATTAAAAAGGGTTTGTTTGCTTAGCTGTCAACAAGGAAAAACATAAGGGAGGCATTCAACAAACCAATTTTGAGATTAAAAGTCCTTTCTTTTATATTTTGAAACATGCCCCAAAACGAGGCAGTTGGCAAACTTCTCAGGACAATGAATTTTTCCCCTTTTTCTTTCTACGCCACACAGTGCATTGTTTTTTCTACCTGCTTGTCTTATTTTTTAGAATGATTTAGTAAACAAAAAGAAAACAGTTTTCTCCTCATTTTGGCATGAATTCCCTTATTTCCAAATGAAGAAAACCTTGCAAAAGAGATTTTGAGGAAAACAAAAGGTTTTGTATAAATGAGCATTGTGCTTTTTGTCACCAGTTAAGGTATATATTATTGGTGGGATGCGAAAAAGGCACTAGACTACTGAAAAGTAGCAGCATTTCATTGCCTACATTGATTCCTTCCTGGTAATGTGGTAGGCTAGCAATATTTTTTGGTTAAAATCATGTTTGTGACTGTAACCATTTGTATGAATTATTTTAAAGAAATAAAAATCCCAGACAAATATCATGTGTAAAAATTTTTATTTCTAGTAACTGTTTTATTCAACTTTTATTAGGTTTCTTAGCTGTAATTTTTAAACCGATGCTGTCAAGTATTTCATTTCTAGCTTTACTTTGCTCTCTGTTGTTTGTAATAACTGTCTTGGAAGCTTGAAAAAAAATAAAAACAAAAAAAATAATTCTTTCCATACCATTTTTCCCTTTACATTTCGTAAATGTTGATCTTTTTTCCTGTGTTTCTAATGGAGTTTGAAATTAAGATGGATTTTGATTTGTTACACCGGCATCTTCAGCTACAATATGGTAACAGCGTTTATGCCACCACTGTGGGCAGAGCAGAGGAGGTACAACAGCAACACAACAATAATAATAATAATAATAATAATAAATGTCTTTTGCCGAAGTCCAACATGAGAAGTGTCCATTGTTTTATTTGCTTTGGTGATGATGGAAGCGTGCAGCAGGAAGTAATCGTGTTTGCTATATTTGAAGGAGTTTGTTTCTTTGAGCACAGGCAGAAGTCAGATGTTAGCTGGATGCTGGTTTGACCTTTTCCTGTGCTCCTGGACGAGATGTCCTTCATCCCTACACAGCTTAGAAAAGCAAGAAAAAAGCTTAGCTGCTGCAGGAAGGAAAGCCAGGATGGGAGAAAGTGAACCTGGACATAAACCTCCTCAGTGGTCTCTTGTTCATTATTAGTCTGAACTAGTACTAACTAAGGTTAGTGAGCTGTTTTTATGGGATCTATGAAAACTTACTGTCCTGCATTCCCACAAGGCTACAGAGCAGCCTCAGAGTCTGCTAGGAAAGTATTAGAAGGCTGCAAATCATGACAGACTGAAGCTTGTGGGACTGTACCTGAGGAGCAATGTATAAAGTGGGATTTTGTTTGCATGGAAAAATGGAAGGTTTTTGCCTTGAAGGTTTAAAACCCCAAATGTCATCCATTACAGTTTTATTGTTGGTAAACCCATTCCTGTTCCTTCCATGAAAGAAACCAGAAAAAGCCCTAAAGCTGCAAGTTATCCCAGCAAAGACTCTTCCAACAGCTTTATAGCCAAAAGCTTGCAAAATCCCAAATGTGGTCTCCTGCAGTTGAAGTAGGATTTCATATTTCATTGGTAATTCATGTTGTAAGATGCTGCTTTGTCAGGCTGAAGATGCTGCTTTAACGTATGAAACCAAACATGTAACATCTGGCTGCAAATAATCACTGTGAGTCTCATTTGTAACCAAGAGGGTTTGTTTTTTATCTTCTCTTGCCTCGTTTGGACATGGCTTATGTAAGTAAGCTTTGTTTCCAGTGAATCAATAAATTGATGAACTAGAACTGAAGGTACCAGTATTTGTTATTTATGTATGCACATCTCGGGCTCAGTTCTAAAGGTTGCTGTCCTTCAACTGCGTATTTTTAGGTTGTCATCTGTGCTTGCTCAGGCACAAACTGAGGTTTGGAGCCTGAAATGCTGCACTGATGGTGTGATAGGGCACTGCCACGGTGGTGGTACATGCTCAGTATTTTTATGTTTGTGCTTGATACGTATCTTGTGGTCTGGCAAGTGGAGAGTAATCCTGGTTTCTGCTTGTACTGAAAGAGAAAGGAAAAGACATTCAGGCCATGATAAGGCTGATGGGTACAGGCTTCTGCATTATGGTCTGAAAAGATGAATTAAGGCTTGGAATAAGTGACTAAATGGAAAAGTGTGCCATAATGAGCAAAGGCTGTTAATGCCATTCTAACCTTCTATCTTTTACAGCTGCTTTTGTTGAGTAGTGAAAGTGTGATTAGATTTCCTGTGTCTAGTAAAGGATATGCAAAATAAATAGGCAAGAAGTGCAGAAAGGTGAAAGGAGGTAACCGAAGTACCTGCATCAGACAGCGTTTTATGGGGTAGTGGTGTTGGAATTAAGGATCTTGGCCAAGAAGGCCAGCCATGCTGAAACTGCTGCTGGCTCTACCACTGTAGGCATCACCAGTGCACAAGAGACTGGAGCACAAGGATCAAAGTACAGGCTGGTGGAAGCAGAAAGAGAACAGTTGTGCAAATGCAGTCAGGTAGTTGCAAGTCAAAACAACTTATCAGGAAAAGCCATGAGTGTTTTCTCATGGTAGGACTGGTGGATTGCCACTGTGGGGCAGCTCTGGGAAGGAGCAGTGTGACGGCAGACACATCTGACAATGGTTTTGGTAGGGATGGAAATGGATTGGAGGTGTTAAGACCTGGTGCATCTGGTGTGTAGTGTTGGTCATGCATTTTCAAAAGGGTGAGCTCAGGCTGAAGCCATAATGAAGACCAACTCAAAACTACTGAAGGTTTAGAATGCTTATGATGTGAGAGGAAATTGGAGTAACTTGGCTTTTTCAGCTTCAAGTGAAGGCTGAAGGTGTCCCTGCCTATGGCAGGGAGGTTAGAACTAGAAAATCTTTAAGGTCCCTTCCAACACAAAGCATTCTATGATTTGACTGTAAATGGTAAAAGCTTAGAAGGAAGGACAAATGTTAAAGGAAATGCTGCTGTATGAGAACAAATGAGCATAAATGGGGATTAGTAAAAAAGATCTCTGTTAGCAGGGAGCTCCTGGAACACGTTTCCAATTGCAGTTACTGGGAATCAATCCTGAAGTCCCTGCAGTTTGCGTTGGATGTTTTGGTTTTGTGTTTGGGGTTTTGTTGTTGGGGGTTTTCTATAACTTTGTTTTCGCAATCTAAAATGTGAGAACATTGTTTAAAGGTCATACACAGTTGCTACCAAACCAACAGCTAGAGGCCTTTTTCCATTCAGGATAAAAACCTTCAGCTTTTTCCTTTAGAATGTTTATTTGAGAAAATGCCTTGTTATTTTCTTGCCCAGCCTTCCACCTCAAATCATTGAGGCTGCCTTTCCAAATGACTGTAACTGCTGTTGCCAGCTTACTCCTCGCCTCAGACTGAGGGGTTTTCTTGTTTAATCTCAGTGGATGCTTCAATAGTGTCACTTGTTCTGCTCGAAGGAAAAGGCTGCACCACCAGTATTTCCTTTGTTCAGGTCACTCCAACCTTTCTGCCTTCCTTGTGTAAATTGAGAGGGGGAAAAAAAGGGTGTGGGGGGAAAAATGTCATTAGTTTTAAGTGCAAAGACTAATTTTAGATCATTCTGTTTGACCTCTTAGTAAAGCTGTTAACATGTGATATGCTTCTTCATTAAACCGATGCCATGTTTTAAGTTAAAAAAAATCTTTCCTAGAGATTTCTGGTCTTTATATGAAAAGGTCAAGTGATGGGGGTCTTGCTGTTTCCTTTGATAGTTTGTTTAAATGGAGGATAACTGACACTGCAGTTTTTAGCTTTATTTAATTTGGCTTTCCCTGTCTCTGAATTCCAGTTACTGTTTCATGTCGACCATAAGGTCATGTAGGCTGACTTGAATTTAGGGAGCAGGCCACATTCTAGCCAATTTGCTGTTGTGCTGAGGTCAGTGACACATCTTCCAGGAAGACCAAACTGTGTTATTCATTTGTTTTCTTTCCCAGTTTCTTTCATTATCGTGTGCATCTTTTCCTTTGTGGCTCTGTATTTTTTTCCCTTCAAATTACATAGTCCAGTATGGTTATCTTCTGCAGATGAAATGACAGGATTTTTGATCTTCTCTGAGACTTCAGCTACTATCTTCTTGCTTTCATTGACTTTCCTATTTCCTTGGTGCACTGTTTGCCTTTAAAGTCACAAGTTCTTTACTGTGAGGGTGGTGAGGCACTAGAATGGATTGCCCAAGGAAGTTGTGAATGTGCCATCCTTGATAGAGTTAAAGGCCAGATTGGGTAGAGCCTTGGTCTAGTGTGAGGTGTCCCTGCCCATGGCAGGGTAGTTGGAACTGGATGATCTTGAGGCCCTTTCGACCCCAAACCATTCTGTGATTCCACAAGTGCTTGAAGAATTTGATTAATCCTCTTCTTGGTCTTCAAATTGTGTTTGCCTACATAGCCCCTCATTAATAGCGAATGCTCCGTGTTCAGTAGATGCTCACCACAGTGGTCCTGCTCTCATAGCCCTAATGCTTGTTTTCATCCTGCCATCTGCACCCACTTTGTGTATACCTCTTGCAGAAAGGACCCTATCTGGGTCTCATACGTTTGTCCCTCAGTATCTGCCTCCTGTCCTTCCTCCTTGTTACCTTCTAATTCAGAGACTTGGAAAATTACTTTTAGAATTCTTCCCTTTTTTAGAAGAATTATCCTTTGATTAGTTCTCCTTTTCATCTATGAATCCTAGCTCGACACAGACCAGTAGTTTTTCAGCTCCCTGGCTATTCACCGAGCCCACCACCACATTCATATCCAGCATTCTGTGTTTTATGTCCACTTTTGCACTCAGTTCTTTTAAGGCAGTTCCTCATCTGGAGTTCCCTTCCTACATTTTCTGTATTACAGAGACAATTACAGCTCTTTCAGATCGACTTTCAGCACTCTTTGCCTTTACGTTTCAGCTCAGAGCCATAACAGAGTGTTTTCTTTGAAGGATCACTGTTTGTTTTGGAGGGAGAGGGGTGGGTTGTGACAGTGTCAAGGCTGCCATAAACAGACCAAAGTATGTCCTTGAGATGATTAGAAGCATTTGAGACATTTCCAAGATGATGTAGATCATCCTCTGAGCGTGCCAATCCGTTGAAGACATTTGTTACTTCCTCAACTACATATCTACCTCCCATCTTTCATGTGCTGCCTAGAAAGGGGGAGTGCTTGCTGTCTGGAAGCATTGAGGATCTGTTTAATAAAGAGAACCATAGAATCATAGAATGATTTGGGTTGGAATGGACTTTAATATCATCCAGTTCCATAAAGTAACGAAGTTTTAAAAATCTTCAGAATTTAAATACTTGAATATGTTTTGTGTTGCGAAGATTTAAAGTAGTGAAAAGGAGAGATTTAGGCTGCTACAAGAACATTTTTACATGTCAAGGTTGATGTATTAGAAGCAGACCATGACGTGTCCATGTTGTGGCGCTACTGCTTTGTCTCTGCTGAAAGCAGAGTCCTTGCATAGGTTGGGAAAATCTGATGACTCTCATCCTCCCTGGATAAACCCTGAGAGTTAAGGCAGCAAATCAACGTCTAAAAATAAGCCTGAGGAGCTGACAGCTCAGACTTGTTTCCAACCCCCTCCAGCCATTTTCAGTGAGTCCCACCCAGTGCCATGGGTGAAATTCCCAAGCCAGTTGCTTCCAACACAGCTGTCGGCTTTACAGCATCCCCCCCTTCTCAGGAGCTTGGGAAGCAGCAGTGCTTGCTCTTCAGCACACCTAGAAGCATTGGACTAAGTCCCCTTTAGGTCCCCAATACTGTTTAGTAGGATTTCATGTAAAGTGCTGTATTTTACTGTTCTTAAACCATAACCAAAAGAGAATCTGCATTTGGTGTTTTCCAGTAACATTTTTGCTATTATCAGCACCAGTCATTTTCACATTAAAATGGAGTCAGGGGACTTCCAGCTTCTCTTTGCTGTGGGTTTTTGGTCATTTTGCTCTTTGCTGGCCCTTGTGTTTTTAAAGGCCTAGTGTATGTGGAATGTTAGCATGTTATGAAGTTATGGTCATTTATTTTTATCTCTTAAGTTATAGCCATTTTGTGATCAGCTCCAAGGCCATCGGTTTCCATTCCAAGCATGAAGTGGGAAGCCTGTCCCTGTGGAAATGGAAGTCTCCAGGAATTCATACTCTGCATGGCTGTCTTTTTGGTTCTCCCTTTTTCTTTTCCTCCTGTATCCCAGCCATTTTAAGGGCTGGATACAGCCGTTGTGTTACAGGAGGCACAGGTAAGAGATAAAACCATCCACTGTGACTCAAAGCTTGTTTTTAGAGGTTTTCAGCCTCTGTAAATTCGAAGGGTAAAGGCACAGACAGGTTTGCATCATGTAACTGGGAGCTGATCCCAGAGATCTAGATCCCATTTTACAGAAAAATAAGTGTCTTAAGCCTGCTGAAAGAGCCGTATGAAATTGTGACCCCTTGGATTGTGGCACACATCCCACTGGGATTTTCATATGACTCCTGGGGCAAAATGGGTCATTCCAGTGGTTGTCTTTCCTGACATGCTCTGAGATCAAACTTCCCCCTTTGGAGAACTCTTCATGTGTTCTGTCCAACATTGCTGGAAGTAGGAGAAGGTTTCTGATCTTGATGTGGTCCACAAAGCATTTGGGATTACATCTGCAATTCCTTGTCAGCAGAGCTGCCCGTGACTCCCAGCAGTTCATGATACAGTTGTGAAAGGCAGCTTTGAGTCCAGCTCTAAGCAGACACTGGGGGTTTTCCTTTGAAAGGGCTGTTCACTAACCATTAAATGTGGCTGCTCTTAAATCCAGATACATCTGTCAGGGCTCTCTCTTCTGCTTATCTTCTCCCTTTCACTTGGCCTAAGTTAAAGCTTGAGAGAATGAGCTCCTCATATGTGTATTCTTTCCAATAAAGTGCCTGAGGGTCTAATAGAATAAACCATGGGCAGTCTGCAGATTTGAGTGTGTCGGCAATGAATCCAAGTTCCTAGTTTCAGAGTGGCTTTGTTACTTAGGAGATGTGCCCTATAGAAATGAAATGTTGTCCAGAAGAGGTACCTCTGTGTACTGCTGCTTGTCTCTCCCTTGAGTTAAATACAGGCTGCTGAAAATTCATCCCCAGGAGACATGGGAGGACCAAACTCCAACCTATGATGCTGTTTTGAAATACTTCAATAATCACACCTGAAAATTTACCCCCAAAATCTATTCAGAGAATCACAAAATGGCAGAACGGTTTGGGTTGGAAAGGACCTTAACACTCATCCAGTTCCACCATCCTGCCACAGGACACCTTCCACTAGACCAAGGTGCTCCAAGCCCTGTCCAGCTTGGCCTTGAACACTTAACATCTATTATTGTGAGCTTTAAAACTCCAGATGTTGGAAGCATTCTTAAACAGATGCTTCAGCTCAGCCTCTGAAATCTCTTTGTGGAGGTAGATTCCTGGGTAGAAAGGGCAATGCTTTGTTGTGATTTGTTCATTTCTCTGTTATTCCTTAGTATGCTCATTCCAGGGCTCTGGACTTTCACAAGTGCAGTGTCTGCTCAGTCTGGGGAGGGCAAGTTTGTCTGCCATAGCCTTCACCTGCTTGAACGTGTTGGGATAGAAGCTGTGTCCCCACTGTAAGTTAAATACATGAAACTGAAACAGAAGAATGCAGTGAATGCAGTAATGTGCTTTCCCATCTGACAAGTGAAGCTTGTGGAGGTGCAGAGTGGCAGCTGCTCTGATACCAACTCAGACCTTTGGCTTTCGGTGAGATGGATGATCTGAGCTTGTTTCACACCAACCTCTTCATTGTGCAGCAGGAGCGAAGTCAGATGCTGAACTGAAATCCCTCCTCAAAACTCCCTTGCTGCTCACTGCTTCAAGCCAGGGCTCTGTCCTGGATCTGGAGCATCCAGGCTGTGCTCTATGAGCTTTTCTGCCGATTTCTCTGCTTCCTTTAAGAGCTACAGATGATCGGGTTTGTGGCTCTTATATAGGCTGTAGTTTTCTTTAATCCCTGCTACCTACTTCTGCTGTTTTCCTTCAGGATCTGGGCGCTGTGGATGACAAAGGCACAGAAATACCTCTCTGCAATAGCCACCAGGTGGCAAAGCTCACTCTGTGCATCGAAACTAGGCAGTGAAGCCCCAGTTCAAGCAGCGTGCGGTGCTCTCCCTGCGGCTGTTTTAAGCCGCTTCTATAAATATTATCTTTATACGCTATTAAAGCATACTTAGATACCACACATGGAGAATCTTTACTGTAAAATCTCTAAGTGCTCCCATTCTTACTTGTGGAGCAGACAGTTGAGGTTTAAGCCTGCCCACAGCAATTCAGCAGCAGAATTTGCCATAGTATCAGTGAGCCTGACGAGGATAACAAGTTAAGCAGCCTGGTGAGGCTGTTAATACAGCTGTGTCAGACCTGGCTCGCCTGTTAATCACAGTTCAGGTGTTGTTTCCCTTCTTACATTGCAGGCGGCTCAAAGACCTTGGCCCTGTTGAGGACAGAGGTTCAGTAGATGCCTTCTTGTGTTTATAAATGTGTAGGTGGATATTTGAAGGTAGTTCCTGCTCCGGAGATTTTACAGGCACAGATACGAAGGCTCATTTAAAAAGCAGAGAGGAAACACAGACGCATGGGACATTTTCTAAAGCCTGGGCGTCGATTACACTGTTTGTTATCCTGCTCTATTCTCCGTGGAATACATCCTTGTGCTTTCGCCTACTGGAGGTGTCTCAAGTTACTGATTTCCATCACGGTCTGTTGTTTTGTTTTCTCAATAGCTTTCAGGGGCCCTCTCAGGGAAGTTTCCAGTTCCCTCTCTTTGGTGACAGCAGCGCTTTTGGCTGCTCCCTTCAGACAACTTCCACACATCCTAGCTTCTCCTGCCTTTGCTGTCCTGTTCCCTAACAACCCTGCTTGCAGCCATGCGCCTTGCTGCTTGCTGAGTGTACATTTCTGGGGTAGCAGCGCCTCTTCTTCATAGATGCAGGATGTGAAACTCAGTCACTGCACACCTCGGTCCTGTGATTAAGTGGCATGGTGTATTCCCTGTCCTTCGGCAAAGGTTCCGCTTGGAAGAGCAGAGGCTTTGTTTTGCCCCAGAATGATGTTCTGAAATACGGTGTTTTGGAATGTGGTTGGAATCTCCTGTTGTGGAACAATGAGAAACATGGGAAAAATTGGATTTCCTTTGCTTCTCTGTGCCTCTGGCGGACCGGACATTAAAGTCTATGTGTTAAAATTAGGCACAGAAACAATGGCAATAGGTTGGGTCTAAGCAGAAATGGTGGACACAAAGCAGGTTTTTGAGCAGTTGTTTATTAATGGAGCATTGGTGTTCTGAATGGGGGACTGCGTATAATGCTATAGAAAATATAGCATCGTGCTTGTCTCTAGAGCATCATAGTGTTCATGTGGCCACACAGGTTCCACAAGATATCAGAAGTCTGGATGTTGTTAACTTTTGAGACCTTGCCTTCAGAATCTTAGTTCTTGTGGCTTCAAGGGATTCTGGCTCTCTTGGTTGGATGGGGTAGGAGCCAGGTTGGAAGGGGCTTGGAGCAACCTGGTTTAGTGGAAGGTGTCCCTGCCCATGGCCAGGGATTAGAACTGGATGATCCAACCCAAACTGTTCCAGGATTCTGTGAATCTATAATTCTATTATTTTATGTAATGGATCTGGTGAAGGTGTCTCCATTGCTGCTACCTGCAGGCAGGAGAATACATTGTAGGTGGAAAGATAGCTGGAGGCCTGAAAAGTGCTGCTGAGCACTATCCTGTCTGCCCACTGTGGTCCCTTGGGTGTCTGCTCAGGTCAGGCCCAGTGCTCCTGGGCTCTGTTTCTGTGTGCCCAGCAGAGCACTGCACTTGCAGTGCCTGGGTCAGGCACCTTCCACAGACAATCTGAGTGTATGATAAGGAATACCAAGCATCTCCAAGCCTTTCTTGTGACATGACAGTTTTCAGCCATAAAAACAGACTTCCTGGCACGTCCTCCAGTTTGCAGTAATTTGCTCTGAGGCAAAAGCTAAAGAAAGCCCAAATTTGTTAATGGAATAATGGCATATTTTCCAAGGTTGTTAAACATATAATGCCAAAATTACAACCAATTGAGAACATACATTTGTCTTTGATAGACCTGAGAAGCATGAATAGCGATGTAATATAACCTGGTGGTCCCAGTTTACAGCAAGGATAACGTATGTGTTATTTATAAAGGATTAATCAATGATTAACAGACATTACAATTAATGGTTAATTGATGGTTGCAGACTTGGTTCACACATGGCTTGCAGCTATCTGCAGCATTGCATTCCTGCCATAATGTATTTATAGCAGTTATTAATCACGCACTGGTGTTTTTTTAATGTTCTTATTTTATTAGGTGCAGCCAAATTCTCAGTAGCACATGAATGAACTTGAGCTCTGCTCACATTAGCAATAGGGAAAAGAGAAGAAAGCAGTTAGCTTGGCCTTGCTTTCTTTAATTCGAGGAAACCATCAGCTGCATAAATTGGAGGCACTATCACATTATGAAAGCAATTTTAAGTAAAACGTGCCATTTATGGAAGAAGCACACTTAAAGATTTTTGTAATTACAAATATTTGTACTGCTAAGTGAATTGCATTAAAGCAGTTGTTGTTGTTGCTTTATTTCCCTGGAGGACTCTTCTGTAGTGGGAGCTTTGTTATGTTGATAAATGTGCCTGAAAGATTTATAATGTACTGATGCATTGTAATGATAAATATATCTGGTTAAGTAGTAAAGATCAAACACACAATTAAAGAGACTGTAATATACATCTTGCTGAGCAAGGGAAAACAATGGTGAAATCATAAGGCTGAATACAAATGCTTTTATGGGACTAAGCAGAAAATATATTCTTATGCCTACAAAATGAGGAAATCTGGCCTGATGCTTGCATGAGCAGAGTTATGAAGTGCTTAATCAGATAGAAAGTATCTTTAAGATGTTCAGCATTTATAACCAATGGACTGGGCTTTCTCTGACCATTTAGAGCAATAGAGGTGTGCAACAAAGCATAGGGTAAGCACATCAGCACAGTGTGGGCTCTCTGGGAGAGGAGCCTGGGCACAGCAGGCAGAGCTCACAGGTCTGACACAGCCCTAAAATCAACAAAACCACGTTGCACTGACACGAAGATTAGAACTGAATATTGGCAGCACCTACTCCCATTGTCCCAATGTCCTTTCCTAGAGCCTTTCCCAGCAGGGAGGCTGGTTTGCACTTGGCGAGGCCACAGAGGTGTCACACTTCTTGCTGTTTGCTCTTCCAAATAGCAGGGGAAAATGTGATGCAGAAGGAGCATACTGAAAGAGGGAAATGTGGTTGAGTCACAGAAATAAACCTTGAACATAAAGGCACCGAGGGGGACTTTTGTTCAAAACCCAGAGTAGTTTCCCTGCAACCTGCCTGCAGATTATCCTTGTCCATTCCAACTTGGGATTGCTTGAAGGGTGTTATAAGTGCATTTCCTTTCTAGGAGTACCCATAGCCAAGTCAGTGCAATAGGAATTTCATAGCTCTTTGAACAGATGCTATGGCAAAATAACTCCTGGAGGAATTAGAATTAGGCAGGATATAACAGCCAGAAGAAGCACTAATTCTCCTGGATCGACTTTATGTGAGCTCCTACCCTACACAGAGCTTTACCCACCTGGAATACCATAAGCTGTTTAGATTCCTTTGCAGTATCTGGGTATTAGCAAGGCTCAGGGGAGAGTCCAGATCCTGCTTCACTGATGCCAGCAGCCAAACCACTAAGCCTTGTGCACACTGGCCAATTCTAGTGTAAAATCCTCCTGGTGCTCACCAAGTTCTGCTGTACCACCAGGAGCAACCTAAGAGACAAAATGTGGATTGCTGGAAACGTGTTTCTCAAGGATATGCATTCCCAAGGATGTACAGCACAACACGTTCCAGCCAGCAAACCTGTTATTTGTGATTTATCATGTGCTGCTAACTACTAAGAGCTTTGCATGGCCTCCAGGAAGTCAGGCTTACTCAATGAGAGGCAGAGGCATAGTAAAGGCTTCCAACTTCAGGAGATTAGGAGAAAAAAAAGGACATAGAACTGTTGGAACAAGTCCAGAGGAGGCCATGAGGATGATCAGGGGACTGGAGCACCTCCCATATGAAGATAGGATGAGAGAGTTGGGGCTGTTCAGCCTGG
>JASSUY010012641.1:0-35659 GCA_032466535.1 Forpus xanthops | reverse complement strand
ACTGGAATGGGTTGCCCAGGGAAGTTGTGAATGCTCCATCGCTGGTGGTATTCAAGGCCGGGTTGGACATAGCCTTGTGTGGCATGGTTTAGTGGGAGGTGTCCCTGCCCAGAGCAGGGATGTTGGAACTAGATGATCTTGAGGTCCTTTCCAACCCTAACTATTCTATGATTCTATGATTCTATATTTGGAAATGGTGCTAGTCAGTCCATGTGAGGGTGCACCTCCTTTGTGTCTTCTGGAGCATCTCAAAGATAAATTCATTCATGGGATAAATCCAGAGCAGCTTGAGGGCTGCTTTGATGGTAACCCCAGCTGCAGATGGTTTTTAGTGGTCACATCACCAGCCAGAGAACAGGAGAGAAGCAATGTTACCCCTGCCCCTTCCTCTCCAACCTGGAGAGGGATAGCCAGCTGTACACTGCCCGAAGACTTTCCTTTTGAAAGAGTCTCCTGGCTCTTTCACACAGCTTTCCTCTTCAGGAAATTGGCTGAGAGAGGCTTTGCTTTTTGCCCAGAGTTTGGCCAGGGGAAGCTCTGTGTACTTTTGTTTGACTTGTAATAGAACTAAACATTGTTTTTGTTTACTTTTCTCTTTCATAAGAAAATGGCTACAAAAAAGTATTTAAACTCCTGGGATCATTTCCTGGACACTGGTGTACTCCAGAGAGGGGGGAGAAAGACTAGATTTTAACTGGCTCATGTTGCTGAGCTCCCGAGTGTAGGTTTTTCCCAAGTTGAGTATCTACTCAGAAATTCTGATCTGGACAGCTTTACTGATTTTTGTGTATTTGATTGTCCAGAAAAAAACAAACAAACAAACAAAAAAAAGCTCTATAATAATTAGCTACCATTTATCAGTCATAAAAATGGTGTGTAATAGTCTAGAAGTATATAAAATCATAAAATCATAGAATGGTTTAAGTTGGAAAGGGCGTTAAAGTTGTCTAGTTCCAATCCATCCCCCATGACGGGGGTATCTTCCACTAGACCAGGTTGTTCAAGGGCCTGTCCAGCCTGGCCTTAAACACTGCAAGGGATGGAGCATTCACCACTTCTTTGGGCAACCTGTGCTAGTACCTCACCACCCTCACAGTAAAAAACTTCCTTATGCCTAATCTGAACTTCCCCCATTTAAATTTTAAACCGTTACCCCTTGTCCTGTCAGTACAGTCCCTGATGAAGAGTTCCTTTCCAGCATCCTTGTAGGCTCCCTTCAGATACTGGAAGGCTGCTATGAAGTCTCCACAAATCTGTCTCGCATTTGTGTCTTTTCTTTTCAACAGCTTCGTACTACTACTATTCCATATGTATATGCTCACCAAAGCTGTTAGGTGTTCTTGCATTTAAAAGCATAATCTGCATGAGAGTAGTGAAAAGTGTGCTAAAGGTACAGATGACAGCAGGAGTTTAAAAACAGCAGAGAAAAACAGCTTTGTGAAACACTGTACTACTTTATACCAAGAAAATAATTGGCTGTGAGACAAAAACTCAAAATGTCAAAGAGAAAAGCAAGAGAAAATTTGATATTTAACTTTCTGGAAAACCATTTCTCCACAGGAGCCACAGTGCCCAGAGGCAGCTCCCCACTGCCTTTGTGGAAAAGCTTACCTACACCACAGGGTTCAGACCACTGAAGAGAACACTGCCAGCTGGGCTGGGAGTGTGCTTTGGCTGTAGCTGCAGATGTCAAAGACCTAGATAGCGTCCTAGTCAAGGGAGATGGCTGCAGCCTCTCCTGCATTTATGTGCTGACTGCCACAGAGTAGTGTACATGGTACCCACATGTGGCTGGAGCCATCTTTGCTATCAGTTCTCATGGTCCTGGTCCTGGTGTGTACTAAAAAATAGAGAAGAGGCATGGCAGGATACAGCTCACACTAGTTCCTGTCCCTTCTTCCTCTGAAGCCACAGTTGCCTTGTGATATGAATACACACGTTGTTGCCTTGCTTCTGATTTTTGTT
This sequence comes from Forpus xanthops, assembly GCA_032466535.1. Classification (NCBI taxonomy): domain Eukaryota; kingdom Metazoa; phylum Chordata; class Aves; order Psittaciformes; family Psittacidae; genus Forpus; species Forpus xanthops. Next base: position 33,694 of record JASSUY010012641.1, on the reverse strand, counting down.
TGCACAACTCCTGTGGCACTGCCATCACGTATACTTCCATGTTCTGCTTGACCTGCTAACACACTGGCTCTGTCCACACAAGTCTGTGTGAGACACAGTACGCTGACTCTGTGAGAGACAGAGCCAGGATCTGACAAGTGGAGAGCTCTTGATGTCAGCATATAACATGCCTGGCTGCCCTCTTATGCTAGCGACGTGCTTCATTTTGCGCTCTTTGAGGAAATGACAGTCTGGCTACGCATGGTCAAACTGTATGACTTCTTCCAGAAACTCATGCGTAATGTGCTCTGCTTTCCTTTTATAGATGCACTGAATGCATGCTGTCCAGAAGCACTCTGAGACAGACTTTGATGCAGGATTTCTTCTTTTACTTAACTATTCTGTGTATTCGTAGCTTCTCTTCTAACATATCCAGGTTTGTCAGTAATAAGTGCTTTTGGAACATAGACTTCTGTCAAATAAGAATTTCATCCAACGGATTACTTCAATTCCACTAATTTATTCTATTGAGCTGTAGTAAATTGGCACAAAGATTCAGTTACTATTGATTTGAATGAGTCTGGATCAGTTACCTAAAGATAAATGTCTGAGCCAGCTTTATCATCCAGAATTTGACCAACTGCAGTGAATTAACAGATCATTTTTATTAGATTATGTCCATGAAACAGGTTTTGTTATGTCAGTACAGCACGCACACTGTTCTATACAATTGAATAATTTTCTAAGTGCTCTTTATATCCAAATAATTGGAGTGCAGTCTTTCAGCATCTAAAGGAAGTGTACATAGCAAGAGATTTTTTCAGTAATGTTCCTATCTGTAGCTGTTAAATTAAGCCTGTTTGGCAGTGATGGTTCATACTCTGCCGCTGTAAGAATGAAGATACTCAATTACAACTCGATCTCATCAGACCATTAGCAATAAAGAGTGTATGCACAGAATCAGAAGTGCATCCTAACTGGGTGTCCTACACAGAGGCACAAAACCAGACTTGCTTGCTTCTCTCCTCCCTTGGGATCAGTTTTCCTTTTCCAGAAAGCAATTATGAAAGGAGAGGTAGGTGTCGCTCATCTACTAGATCTTACTGAGTTTGATGGTGAGGGCACTTCGCTGGACAGTGAGAGCAGAGTTTAGAGGGCCCAGAGTTTTTTGTAAACTCCACTTTTGGCAAACACTACAGCCATAGCTGTATGAAAAGCAAGGCATAAATTGCTTCTCATGGAAAGAAGCTTTTACTCAGCTATTCACATGCGCTGGAAAAGGATTCTATTGTGGTGTTTTTTTTTTTTTTAATTCTGAGCAAATCACATTTTTTTTTACAGAAAAGACAGCCAACTCGGGGAAATCCTCATAGTTGACATGAAGGTGATGAACAATCTGGTGATGTGAGGTTGGAAAGTTAAAGATGTGGGGTGGCTCAAAGAGCTGCAGGTGCTCAGCACTTCAGAGGCTGAGGAAACATTCCATTTGTAAAGACAGAGTTGTATGCTATTCTCATTAAAGTAATGTCAAAAGCCAATAGACTTGTCCCGTGGGCAGCACAGAAGCAGGGCTACGGCTCAGTAATGGCAAAGCAGAGAGAACAGCATGGAAGTTTTCCCAGCATTAATTTGGGAAGCTTTGAAACACACAAATGTACACCGTGAAGTGTATTAATGCTGCAGTTGCATAGGGGTGGGTGACATTAGAGCAGGATTGTCACCTAAAAGTTCTTCATTTGTTTATTTTCTCTTTAGTATAAGAAATTAACTTACTCTTTCCTGTGTCAGGATTCAAGTGGGGAAAAAAGATTTCATGTGAAATCAGTAGTAGCTGAATAGGATAAGTAACCAGAGAGCTCTCAATAGGTGAACTCAGAATACTATGCACTGTCATGGGCCAGTGAATGTAAATCTTGCAGCTTCTCCAGCCTGAGTAACCAGGTGTATTGCATGAGACAAAGTGGACAAAGTTCTATCTAGTTTAACTGGCCTTTGAAAACTCGTATCAGTTTTCCTTGCGTGTTTGCTCTACATACTTTCTACTTTAAGTGCTTATGTTGAGTTTTTCTGTAGGTATTTGTTAATTCACTCTAAACCAGCACAGCTGCTTAAAGTATTTTCTTCACACCATTCTTCTAATCCACTTTCATGTCTTTTGACACTCAGACTCAGCAGCTGGGGAAAAAGGTTGAAGTTGAAATTTCAGGCCCGCTCACATAACAGTTTACTGTTTGGTACTGAAATGTTTTCCCTTGTCTGAAGGGTTGTAATCCCCTTTCAGAGATTTTTTTGTGACCAAGAGTGTTTTGTTACAGCTGAAGATGATGAGACCTATTAGTTACTGGGAGAAAAGGGGGCAGCAGTTCTTCTGATGTTTGGGCTTTATCTGAGAATTTAAAGAGCCTTAGTGCAACAGGTGCTAGTAACACCTAATACAAGGGCAACAGAAGTCGCTCAAACCATGTGCTCAGTATCACATAGATGCAACTCAAGCCAGTAGGAGGGAAAACCCAAGGGTTCCCTCTCTTAGCTTGTAATGTTTGTTCAGGAGGGAAAAAAAAAAGGCTAATTCCTTACTCTTGGATTTTATTCTCTATTGTGAATTTTGGGTTCCAGATTGTGTAGAACATTTTGAATTCTATGTTTCCTTCAAATATGAAAATGTGATACCTGTTGGAACTCTTGTCTGAAGTCTCAGAGACTGCCCATACACAGCTACTGTTACCTCATTTTTCTCTCTCATGAGAGAGAAGGGAATACAGAAAACTAAGTAAGTGATCACGGGAAGAGCATGACCCACAGTATTTGTCATATCAGTAGTTCTTTCAGGATGCTGTACAAATGCAGAAGCCTGCAGTTCAGTTACATAATTAAACTTCAAACTGCTGACCAGTAGATGTAATTTAACTGTTTGTGGTGTCGGGTGGGTGTTTGACACCAAGAAGTTGAATCATATTGCTGGTACAACTGTCAATACAAACAAGAGGATTTATTCTTTTTCTACTCTGAGCAGAGACCATACACTTATTTTTCCTTTTCCTTCTTCCAAGGTCGGTTGTGTACATAGTTCCAGAACTTACTTCAAATATTAGGACAGTTTTCAAGATGCCACTGTTATATCATTCTCCTTGAGCTGAGATAATGACTTGTAAAGCCCTGGTGAAATAAACCTACAAATCTTCTGGAAAAGCAAATGTCCACAGATAAGAGAACTGTGACGTGCGTGCTGAGGATCTAAGTGAAGGACATTCAGCCATCAAGGCTTTTCCATTTGAAAATTTAATAATGAATGCTGAAGTACTTTTGCCTGGAAACATATGAGATCTGCCCACGTTAGAGCATATATGATCAAAGATAATATCCTCACCTTAATTTTCAGGTTTTTTAATATATATGTGTGTGTTTATCCTTCTGCTGAAGCACCTTTTTATTCCTATAAGAGGTTGTGAGGCTACATCTCACTTGGCTTGATCCTGGGGTCATTGATGTCTGTGATAAAGCTCCCTTTCATGTCAGTGATGGGGCAACAAGACTTATCATACTGCACCAAGGACACCAGGGACCTTGAAACACTATGCTTTACACGAAAGGAGTCAAAAAAATTTTAAGCACCCAGAAAAAAGATCTTCCATTGCCCAGTTCCTAAGGGATCTTTGAAGATGCTTATATTTTCTCTTGCTTATGCTTCCTTTTTATTTATTTATTATTTTATTTATTTTTGTTGTATTTTTAATCAACACGTGAATTACACAGTCGCCGGCCCTGCATTGGTCATAGAGCTGTACACTGTCCCTCTGGTTTCCCTTTTGCTAACATTTCCCTTTCAGTTATGCATGCAAAGGAAGCATGCATATCCATTTGCAAGTTTCTTGTGATCAGTCCACTTTACAGCTCTGACTCTTCCCAAGCTGACAACTTGTATGTTAAAAACCTGGAGAAAGTCCAGCAATCTCCAGGTAATACAGTCATTTGCAGTGAAGCGGTGCAAACTTTTCATGATGAAAACCCACACCAGGAAACATTCATCTAATATAAATCCTAGCCTCAAAGTGGACTGGCAAATTGATGCAAAATCTTTTTTAGTGTCTTCTCTTTCAATATTAATACTCCCTTCCATTTTACCTTTTACCTCCCCTGGCACACCAGTAGCTTGCAGCTTCCAGCCTTGTTTCTAGCAGCTTTGTACATGAACAGTGACCTGAAAGCTCGCTGTGCTAGCTGGGTATTTCCCTTGTTGGTTTGTATCTGCACACAGCTCAGAAATCCCATATATTACTTAGGAACTAGACTGCATGTGCATTTGAGAGAATATTATCTGTACATCATTTTAAATGGCAATGGGAGCACTGGAAGTTTGCAGTAGCTTTTCAGAAACTACCTGTTTGTCTGCTTCTGTCTGCTGGATGACATGAGAAACTCCAGAAAAAATAATTACTGCAATTCTTTTGTTGCATCAGATCCGATTCTAATAATAATTTAACACTGTCATAGCCCAAATGATCTGAGATGTTATTTGTAATTATGGTACTGTCCTACTTGAAGAATGATAGACTTAAGTAAAAAGAAAAAAAAAAAAGCTATTAAAGCTAAAATGAGAAACTCAAGATGGCTGATCTGTTTTCTGTCAGGTTTTAGCTGAAGAGCAGTTCCTCAATCATAATGTTTATCTATGTCATCTTTTTACTTATATGTAGGAGAAGTTTCTTAAAAGTTTTGAGCAATTTGTGATCAAGTATAATAAGCTCTACGTGAAGTAACTTCTTCCTATGCTGTGTCTGGCACCCACCCACACAAAGATATTATTAAAAGGAAAGGAGAGGGAGAAGTACAAATAATGTTAGGTTTAAAATGAGAACTCTGAATTGCACAATAGCTGAGGCAAGTTGCTTGTGACTGGAAGTGGGTAACTGTCCAGAGTGTGCAACGTTGTCAGCCATGGCGTATTTTCAGAGTAAAGCTTTATCCTATACCATATTCATTTTACCTATCAGAAGAGCCAGTGATCTTCATCTTTAAACAGCAATACATGTTTCCTTTTGTCTTGCCTTAGTTTCTCTTTCCACGCCTGCAGTGCGGACTGGTCCAGGGGATGTGTCAAAGAGAAACAGTAGTGGGAGAATGAGGAATCAGCTCAGAAATAATCCCTCTGAATAAAGGTTTCCACAGAACAGTCCAGGTCATGTTATTTCTAGTCATCTCAGAATTCTAGTTTTTGGTCTTATTTGGTTTTAATTCTAAAAAGAAAATATTTTCTTCAAACGAGTAACTAATAATCTGACAAATTATTTGCCAGCTATTCACATTTTGTAAAATGAAAAGAAAGAAGAAAAAATCATTCAAATGTGTATCTGATGTAGGTTGGCAGGTTTCCCGTGGCATGATGCACGATTCCTTGGCAAATGTTTCTTGGCTTTGGCTTTTTTAGTTTCTTCACCATCCCCTTGTTCGTCTTACACACGTAGATATTCAAACTCCTAGACTTATACAGTATACCCTTACCAGCTTCTAAAATTCCTCATGCTACTTCCATGAACTGCTGCTATATTCTTTCCCTTTGCATTTTTTGCTCCATTACATCAAATTGTCATGGACTTTCTTTCAACACCTCCCCCATCTTGTCTAATGTCTTCAAAGTCATAGCTGTCCGTTCTGAAATCACTGTTCTTTCCATCACTTCTCCTTGCCATCTCTTCAATCAGACTGTCTAAGCCCTACTTGTGTAAAAAGCAAGTTGTACTTCCCCACTCAGGATGCTCTTTCCTTTGTAAGGAGTTCTTGAATGACTTCACTGAGTACATGTGGATTACCAACATAGATGTTTCACTGAGAATGTTGTATATATATTCAAGTTAGTAATCAAGAGATTATCGTTACTGGTTTTTCTGTGATAACAGGAAAGGGGATGGGATTCCCAACTGCTGTTGTCATCGTCCTGAGCAAATGGACTAGCAGAAACTAGTTATTTTGGTAGTTACTTTTTACATATCTGGAAGGAAACAAGGCTTGTCTAGCCTTGGAGACACTTGGATTGGCAACTCTAGAATTGTCATGGCAGCTCTGTAATATGTTTTGATTAGAAAGTGGATTTCTAGACTTTTTTCTCCCCCTCTTCACTAAAGTTTTTCTTCACATGACCTTTCTTCCATGTATCTATTTTACATGTATTTTAATAAGTCAGTGTCAGAAATTGAGATACATTTCCAATTCATGTTACAAATTGATTCAAAATGTCACTGTCAAGAAAGCTGCGGACATCTTTTCCGTGTCTCAGTGCACGTGGTTTTGACTTTTTTTTTGTGTGGCATCTGCGCTGCAGGATAGACCAGAGCAGTGCTTCTTAATACCTTTATTTCCGATCTATACAAATTCAAACTTTTCTTACAAAAGGTCACAGAACCTCTTTGCTTTGTAGACTAAACGCTGAAAGTAAAGCCTAGAGGTAATGTGACCACATTACAGGTAAACCTCATTTATTTATCTCTTGGGTGTCATTGCATTGTACAATTGCAGTACTTTTAGCATTGCTTTGGCATGTCCGCACCAGGGAAAATTTCTTCATGGAGACTTGCTTAGGAAATGTTTATATCTTAGTTATTACTGAATAGCACAGACATGAAACACAGTGTCTATATTAAAGTACTAAAATAAAGCACTCAACCTTTCAGACACCAATATCCAGTTCAGATAAACAGAATATTCAGTGAAGGTGAGACTCAGCACAGAGCAACAACATGAGCTGAGTATATTCCATTGGACAAGAGAAAAGAGCCTCAGATTGCTGAATGGTGAAATTTAATTTGTTCAGCTACATGAAAGGCATGAGAGCTTTTCAGACAGATTAGCGGTGCAAGTCCTTCTAAACTGTAGGCAGATAGTAACTTTTTCAGGATTTGTGAGGTTTTACATTGCAACCTTATGTCATGGACGATATTTTTATTTCTGTATCATCACAGAATCAAAGAATAGCTGAGGTTGGAGGGGACCTCTGGAGATCGTCTGGTCCAATCCCAACTGCTCAAGAAGGCCCATCTAGAGCTAGTTGTCCAGTATCATGTCCAGATGGTTTTTGAGTATCTTCAAGGTGGGAGGCTCCACAACCTCCCTGGGCAACCTATGCTGGTGTTCAGCACCCTCACAGTAAAAGAAGTGTTTTCTTATGTTCATAGGGAACCTCTTGTGCTTCTGTTGGTGCCCATTGCCTCTTGTCCTGTCGCTGGGCACCACTGACCTGTAACATGATTTTCCTCCTCCTCTCTCCCTAAAAAAATCAAAAAAGCAGCAACTAACAAAAATAAGAAGTTATGCAGACGCAGCAACGTAGAATCATAAAATCATAGCATCATAGAACTAAGACTTCTTGAGCAAATAGGGAAATTAAATGTCTTGGGTATGCAGTAAGTCTTTTCATCCCATTTTCTTCCCTGCTCAAGTGGGTATTTTGTAGCGGCAATAGTGTTGGAGCCCTCAGAGCATGGATTCTGTAGCAAGTCAGGGAAGGTTGAGAGGCTCAAGCAACCACACAAAAGGCAAGCGTACCCCTGTTGATAGCCCTTTCCTCCACTGAAGTATCACTCTTTCCTGAGACACTCAAACACATAGATTTTAGAAGTTGTTTGAAGTCAGAGGACACACATCTTCTGCCACAGGAGACAAACCCAGCTCCATGCCTTTCCCAAGGGAAAAATTAGGAATTCTACAAATCAGTTCTCAGAGTCTAGCCAGTCTTACACAGATTATCATCACAGAGAGAACATATTCCCAAGTAAGGACTTCTGGATTGAGTTTGCGTAAATAAACCTCAGGGGGTGAGCAGGTGAGTGAGTCAAGTGAAAGATACCAAGAACAAAAGAGAAATTCTACATTTCTGTGACTGCTGTGTATGGTCCCAGTTCAATGATACTGGGAGAGCTGATGTGTTCCTTTAAGAATAGACTTAAAAAAAACAATCAGCTTGAGGTGAAAGTTTCTATGTGTGCTGGACTTGCAGTGCTGGCAAGTCATTGCTAAAGAGTAACTAGTGCCAAAATGTGAGACGAGATCTTCATACAGCTGCTGATTAAGTGAATCTACTTCCCCAATCATCCGTCCAGTATTCCAATTGAACCGCCAGCCAAAATTCATGAGGCAAATTTCATTACTTTAGTGGTGCCTAACCTGGAGTTGGCAATCTGTTGTAGTCATGATGGTGGGATGGATAGGAGGTTGAAAGATGAATTAATAACACTTCATTATGATGAAATATCAAAGTATGTTGGAAGGTCACTTTGTGTTGTATAATTATATATTCAAAAGAACTTAAATTCTTGCTTCAGCCCCCAGTGAATCTGAGACAGCAGCAATGATGGGAAAAACCTCCCTTAAAAATCCCAAGAATTATACTTGTTTTGGCATGACACTGCCTAAGGTGATTCACAAACAAGGCTGACTTTGCCAAGCTTTCACATTAACGCAAGGTACAGCAAACATTTTAAAACATTAAATAAGCTTTCCATTTCCATGAATAGGATTATTTGGTTGTTTAGATTTTGTTAGTTTAAAAGGCCTAAATATTCTTATGCTGAACCAAAATTAAATGCTCAGATTAATTTCATACTAATAAATTTAAGTAGCCATTTAAACAAAAAAATGCCTAAGTTGTTGTATTGTCTGTCTTTGGAAGATAAGGAGTGTGTATGCTGCTGCAAACAATACTAGGATTGTAGCTGCTGACCAGTTTGAAAATTGGGCTCAAAACTTACAGTAGCAATAGATGCTCCTGCCTGAGTGAAGTGAAGCATTGGGTTTTTGTAGAAGCCAGAATTGCTGAATACTTTAAAGCTTAATAAAATGCTTCCATTATATACCTCCAAATACCTGCAGTCACTAAATATCATACATATCTGGGAAGCAGCTCATACCCATTATTTATTATTTATTCTGAATCAAAATAAATAAAGCCCTTTATGGACAAGAGACTACCTGTCCTGAATGGCAGTGAGCAGGAAGGAGACAAAATGCATGTTCAATCAGAGATGGTCAGCATGTCTTCCAGTTATTGCTCTGCTCTTTTTTTAGAATCATAGAATCATTGAATGGTTTGAGTTGGAAGGAGCCTTAAAGATCATCTAGTTGCAGCCCACCTGCCATGGATCGGCAGGGACGCCTTCCACTAGACCAGGTTTTTCTTGGTGGCATGATTTCTGCAGATTATTATGTTTAACTGAGAAATGTCACTGTGCTCTGGGTCTACTTCCTGTATTTGGTGTGGACCCACAAGATAGGCAGTGACATTGGAGCTCTTTTCTATGTGAGAGTGTCAAGATATAAAGTACCATTTTTCAGAAATAACTTGTTAGCAAAAGGATTCCCAAATTCTACACCTGCTCCTGCATATGGGCAATGAGAGGAGAAGGGCTATAGCTGAGTCCCTCTTGTTCTCCCAGTGTAGATGGAAGAGGTCTTCTCCTTTGAACAGCAACAATGAAATGTCTTTGTCTGTCACTGCTGTTAAGGACCTATATCAGACAAAAGAAAAGGAGTAGGCAGAGAGAGGCAGGAAAACCAATGTTTCCCTGTAACTAAAGGCTGACAGTGAAAACATGGGAATATGCATTGTTTAAGTCACCAGGTCTCAACTGAACTGTGAGCTGTACCCTGAGCTGTGCTCCAGAAGAGAAGGGCAGCCTGTCTCTCTGTCAGTTTACCCAAATTAGTATCCAGTTTTCAGTGTAGCTGAATAGTGTTTTATGGAGTAATTCACCATTTGTTGAACCAAAATGGTAAGCAACACCTCAGGCCTGATCTTCACAGATGGCCTCATTGTTGACTGGATCCTTAATCATCCATTAGAAATCTGTTGGACTGTCTTGGGAGTTTAAACCAAAAATTGCACTGTTGATCACACCTTACTGAATTAACACAAGGGTGGCCATACAGCCATATAAATCTGAATTTCATATTTTACTTAGGCACGGTGGGGTGACAGTATTTTGTAAATGATGAGTGAAAATATTTTAAGTTGCACTTTGAAAAGAAGTGTGAACCGCTCTGAAAGTGGTTTTAGTCACTGTTTTTTTTTTTTTTTCTGAAAGCCTTTGGACATTCAGCCTATTAATTTGTTTCTTTCCTGCACATATCTTTATTTATGCAGCAGAAGTATTCCTCTCCTTCAAGGTAAATTCTGTACTGTCTCACACCCCATTCTTTACAGACCTTCATAAATCCATTGTCATTTATTTGAGCCCTTGAGCCTAGGAGCACATTTCCAATATGCAGATGCAAGAAACTTAATTTTAAATTTATGTCCATTACAATTCATCTCTAATTTGATTATATTTTAATGAATTGCATGACATTCACTCTGGTTTTGTCTCTCTAAACAGCTATTTGAGTATGTTTTTTAAAGTGAAAATTACTCTGTTAATGATGTAATTCATAAGATAGTATTAGTTGAGAGAAAATGACTTCACTCATATTAAAGGACAAGGATTTTCAATAGTATATTTAAAACTATGTCTCATCTGTCAGTTTTATTATCAGTTTCAGTAGAAACTTGGAAGGTGCTCTCACATACTGAATAAAACATGGAGGCAGAAGAAGTGAGGTCTCAAAAAAAAATAACATGTTTTATCCTATGTTGACAGGTATCAATGACAAATATAAATTCATTGTTAATTAAACCAAGTCACATCTTAAAAATATTTCTTTATTTTTTCAGACCACTCTTCCGTGGAAATTCAGATGTTGATCAGCTAGGAAAAATCTTTGAGTAAGTAATAACCAATTTCACTATGTCAATATCTGTTTAACATTGAAACTTTGTGAGGTTTCTTTGCCATGTTTTTATGCAGTAATGTGACTAGAACAAAGTATTCCTAGAACGTATTTCCTATTGCTACCATATGCAACATGATATTTCCGTGTATTCTATGTCAGAGTGGGAGGAGGAAGCAACATGGAATATTCTTTTGCACAATTAACAGCCATTATCAGAAAGTTATGAGGGACTTTTGGACTTTTTAAATCTCTTAAACATATTGTGCATATTCATGCATATTCCAAAGCAATTCAATCCAAGAAATTGTCTTCACGTAAACAGATGCAAAGGTTTTATTTTTCATTAATTTTTTTGTGTATTTCAGAAAACAGCATTAGAATACTTAAAATTGTTATTAAACTGAAATCACTGAGATTAAACAGCTTCTTTGAGTAAGACTTCTGTACATCAGAACATATTTTAGCTTTAAAATATACAGTGTAGACTGTTCACAGTCCATATTTTGGTCGAGTTAACTGTGAGAACAGAAGGAATATCAGCATTTTAACATGTGCTTTGTCAGAGATTAACTAATCTGCTTTATTTTAAAACCATTTTACAGTTCTAGGAGTTTGTGCTTTTCTTCGTCAGAGATATCAAAAGTCTGGGAGGTGGGGAGGCTCTAGAGTCTCTGAGGGAGAATAATTCTCATCTAAAATATGCTCTTAGTTAAAAACCAAAAAATTAAGTTATTGATTGTACAGATAATTAGGTAGGATTATATCACTTTTTCTTCTAAAAGGTCTTCAGAGCAAGGAACATTGCTGAATTTTAGATCTTATACATGTATAAGAACATGTAAATTTTAGATCTTACGTATGTATCATGTACTTAAGAAATCGAGGCCACGTAGGACTGGTCCCACTCCAGAGGATGGATACCGATTTGCCTCTGGTTCTGTTTTCTTTTTCATGTAGAGGGGCTTTGGGGATGCAGATGAAGTAAGAAATAGGTAGCAGAGAGAGAAGGCTGAAATATTATTCTCTTGCAAGATATTCCAAAGAGAAGACAGTAAAATTTCTAAGGAGAAGTGCTTAAACAGAACAAATACTGAATTCCTCCATTTAACCATTTTTCCAGTTCTCAAATCATAACAGGACTGTTTCTAAGCATTTTCACTATTTAATATGAGGTTCACAAATTGCAGGTCTTGATTTCACACAGCTGACTTCCCTTTCCTGCATACCATACCATGTATGTGACTCACTTGCGTGGTTAATTTGTCATGCACTGAATAGCTCTTCCTGCCCAGTCCAGAAAAATCAGTCCATAAAGTTTATTTCTTCTGCCAAAGCTACTGCTTTAGTTCTACAATATTCTTCTTTATTAAATGAAGACAGTTTTGATACATCAACATAATTTATAATTAAAAAGGACATAGCTGTGATTTTTTTTGAAGGATTTTTGTGACATTTAAGGTAAAAAATCAAAATTAACTGGACAAGGATTAAATACATAGCTGCTAGCAGCAGCCTCCAAAGAGGATCTTTCCATCCCTAGGGGCTGAGATTACCTGTGCAGAAAAGAATTCATCAGGAAAAGAAAATGCTGTGCTAATTTTGGAAGAAAATCCTTATTACATGTCTACTTAAATTTGGTTTTCCTCATTTTGTGCAATTCTCCTTAAATAGTTCCAAAGTTTCTTTCTTGGATTCTGAGGGGCTTATGTTAAATAGTATTTATGTTGTGTTTTCACAGCTGGACAACCCCCTACAGTTAGGCATAGCTCTTTTGTAGGAGGGTTGTTGTTTCTTTCTATAGTAGTGACTCATTCTGCAGACTAATTTGGACAGAAAGTAGTTTCAGGATTTTTGTGTAATCTGGACTGTTGCATTCTTTCAGATAATGGGGCCATGGTCTACCTTTGCTTTACCAGTGCATTCCCATTTGCATCAGGTAAAATTCCACCACACATGAGGGTAAATCCCTCAGAGGCGGCCCAAAACATTTTCCTGCTTTTCCAGGTCACCATTGGAGTGTGGGATATCCTCACAGATTTCAGGCTAAATGCTGAAACGGTTTGAGCAGTCTTGTCTCCCATTGTGATCAATGGGAGTGGAAAGTACTTGGCTTTTCTCAAGACTAGGCCTGAACCTTTGGCAGGAGGTGAAACTCATCCAAGATGCTCCCAGACTTCGTCACTGAAATGGTAGTGCTACCACACCAGAGTGAAGGCACCTACTCTGACTTTCATTATTAGAGTTTTGAGTACTACATGAGTGTACAACTAAAAATGTCTTTCCTTTCCACTCCTGGTCTTGTCCACCCCACCTGCCTGACAGTCTGCCTCCTTGTTTCTTTTTATTAGCTTTGCTTGTGCCTGTACTTACTCTGCCCTGTTCGTGATCTTTCTTACAAATGTTAAAAAAATTGGAACTATCCAAACACATTTGAATGGCAGGTGAAACTTAATTGTTATTTAAAACATTTAACTCCTGTATCATCCTACAGTGCTCTTTGTATTATAGTGAATATGGATCTAGACCCTCAAATAGATAATTGCATAGCTTTAACCACCGTGTCCAAGGGAATTGTCCCATACCCCACTATACCTGTGGTGATAAAAGAAGAACTCAATTTTTTTATACAGATTTAACTTACATTTTCCCAAAAGCTGTGGTATCTTCAGATGTGGGAAAATTAACATTGTCTTGACATTGTAATTGCTTTGCCTTTCTAGCCACACTCTTGTTTTGAGGACATGCTAGTTTTCGGAGGTATTTTCGGTGAGCGAAATTACGATCTAAAATCCATGAAGGTAGATGCAGAGTTGCGTTAAGCTCACTGAGGTAACCTTGATTTACATAAAAATGTTGATGTAAATAGCCTAGTCGCACTTCCATCCTCACTAGAAGAAGGTCAATGCTGCTCCCTAGCGGCATTTGTGTTAGCACAGACTCAAGTATTCAGTGATGGATTTGTATTCCTTCTTGTCTTACTCTGTCAGTGTTTCCACTAAAAGTCTTATTTTACAGGCTGTAAAAAATTACTTTTCGTGCAGCCTGACAAGTAATGCATGCTCTTGTCCAGCATTTCCTTCAGAAACTGCTGTTTCAACACCACCAATATTCGCATCAGACTGAAACACAAAATTTGTGAGACAGGATCCATCATTGGAGGTTTAGCTATTATTTCATCTATTTGGTTTTTAAACCTTAGCATGATTATTTAACAAGTATAAATATCTTCTAAAATTTAAAGAATAAGGAAATTATAAAAATAAATTAAAATATTCATTTAAAGGGTAAAGAAAAACTGAAATACAAAGTAAGAAAAAAACCATAAAGACACTCAAGTCCTATGCTCCTGAGTTGAGACTTTAAAACCTGCATTGTGAAGCAAATAAATAGTGTAAATTTGGGCAACAATTACTGCACATAGCTTTGAAGCATTATGAAACATCCCTTTTATTGCCTTACCCTCATCTTGACCCACACTCTTCTCTCAGTCTCTATTCTTATGAATAAAGATCCTTGCATGCAATTCCCCTTTGAAACTTACTGCTTTTAATCATCCTGGAGTGACATATGTTGCGCCATCCAGTCAAGAGCTGAGCAACTTTCTTCCAAAGCACTCAGCCCATATTCAACAAAAAGACACAGAAAATTGAGACCTAGGTCAGAAAATTGTGCTGGTCACAGAATGATTTTTACCAAACACACAGCGAACTTAATCAGCCTCTGTGCTGAGATCAGTGTACTACTTGTACAGTTAATCTCATTTAAACAAGACTTATAAAGTAAACTGCCACTCAGTATAATCAATATAAAGGGGAGAGGGTATAAAATGTTCAGACCTGACATTATGGTTTTCCTTTCACAGTATAATTGGACTCCCAGAAGAAGAAGACTGGCCTAATGGCGTTGCCCTTCCAAGAAGTGCTTTCACTTCCAGACCCGCACAACCTATTGAAAAATTTGTACCAGATATTGATGAACTGGGCAAAGACTTGCTTCTTGTGAGTTGATGTTTGTTGTTCTCCAGGACGCATGACTGATAGTTCCCATTGCACTTGTAGCGTGCCAAGAAAATTTATGTTTCCTTTAATGAAGTTATTAAAGAAAAGCTCAAAAATAGGTAGACAAATTCATGTAAATCTGTGAAACATCAGCACAAAAACACTCGAGGTGTCAGAGATGGGAACAGTTAGAGACTAGAAAAGTGTGTCAAGGAAGCACCTGATTGACTTGTCTTTAGAACTTATATTTAGATCCTCATTACTGAACACAGTTGTGCTACTGATTCAGCCATTCTCATAATATAAGATTGACCTGAGTGCAAAAAATTATCTACCATTTTCCATGGTTTAGTGGACCCATTATAAAGCACAAAGTAAGCTGTAGAAGTAGATTACAGCTGCATGCTTTCTAGTGAATACTGAAAACTTGAAATTTGGAATTCAGCAACTGTTGCCTCTTACAAGTGGCAGGATTGAACAGAAGCAAACAAATTGTGCTGGCACAGCTGGTAACACTGAATTCAATTAAATTGTTTCTGTAATTTTTATAGATATGTTATAAATCCCAGCCCTGAAGTTCAGTCTTGCAGTGGAATATAGGGAATGGCCTTGCCTCAGTTTGCTTTTTGCTGTGCTTGTTGAAATCTAGCTAAATTTGTTCTCTGGAACAAATGCTGGGCACGTGAAATGACAGGAGAAGCACATCTGTTGTTCTTGCAGCCTGGAAAAGTGAAGCTAAGACATGGGACAAGAATTAGGTTCTGAGAACAACAAGGAATAAATATGGCAGAGCACTCAGTGAGTGTGAGGCATGATGGAAGGAAAAGGCAAGTATCTATGTGTAGAAGGTAAAGTGGGAAGGGTTAGGCAAATACATGAGAACTGGGAGCCAGCTACAGGAGAAGGGGGAGAGTAGGACTGGAAGTCACTGAATTAAATTTCAGAAGTTAATGGCAGAAATTATGATACAAGAGAATAAAGTAGGAATAGGAAGTGCTTAGATAAGGAATAGTGGGGAAAATACTATTTGGAGGTGAATGAAGGAAAAGTGGAGAACAAGTTGTAAAACACGAGGCCATACAAGGAGGGATTTCAGTGCTGGCTGGGCAGAGGCTGGGATAAGGATCTGGAAAGATAGCAGGCAAAATACACACAGGAAGAAGAGGCAGAAACTAAACACAAAACATTAGTATACAAAGGCTACAAAGTCAAAGACTCAATGCCTATAGACATACTGAGCCAAGGAATGAACCTTATGATGCCATCTGTGTTTGTATAACAACAAAAGAACAGCACATTGTACACTGAGGGATGCAAATGTTGTTCGTGAATAGCTGCTCCCTGCAGCCTGTGCGACAGGTGTTCTGTGCATGTGAATTCAAGAAAACCTGAATTCTGGAATTTCCAAAACTATGAATACTTGAATTTCCTAACCTGTTATTTTCTATTAGCTTTGGGGATGCCATATTCGTACACTATGCCACCACTGTTTGTTTTAATGTGAATGGTAATGTTAACGTACAGCCCGTAGTGACACCCTGTTGTGTTTCATACTGGTCATAAATTGAAGGTGGCATACATCAATGTATATATGCAATGTTAGCCCTGTTAACTGTACATTTTAGTTAAAACCAACTTCTTTTCATACTTACAGAAATGCTTAGCGTTCAACCCAACCAAGAGAATATCTGCCTATGTTGCCCTCTCTCACCCATATTTCCATGATCTGGAGAAATGCAAGGAGAATCTGGACTCTCACGTGTCATCCAGCCAAAACTCTAGTGAGGTGAATGCATCATAATGCTGACTGAAGATGAACCATTAATGAACAAGATGTGTAGCTGACAAGGCCACTGTCCCATACAAACCACATAGCTGTTCTAGCGAAGATCATTATTTGGAGGTTTTATGCACTTATCGTTTATTTGGGGACTGTGATATGCTTATCCAAGAAAATCAATCTAGTTTACTTTCATCAGAGCAACCCAAGGGCCAGTGCTTTGACCTGCTCCCATTGCAGCTTTATGTTTGTTTTGTTTTTGTTTTGTTTATCTACCTGGGAAAACTCCAGACAAAGAGAAGCTGCTGACCAGTTTTGCTGCCATTTTATCCTTTTAATATCGAATGCTGCCAGTGTGGAGTAGGATGATGGAGTCACTGCCAAAACATAATACAATCTCTCTTTCTAGCTGCTGAAGCATGATTTGGTACTTTTTAAACTATTATTATATGATCTCTTACAGTGATATTTAAAGAATGGCATTGAAATATCAGATCTCTGCAACCTGCAGTTAACTGATACATGCATTAATACATCCAGCTACTGTTCATTCATAGCGTATGTGCAGGTGCTTCCCCACTTGAAAACTTGGATGGATTATTTTATCATATAATTGCTCTATAAAAATAACAGTGATGATGGTCATCATACTACGTGTCTCAACTTTTAGGTATTTTCACACACAAACGAGTTACTATCTAGCTTTGTGTGCATGTTGCAAAAAACAAGGTGTCCTAAAAATCCTCCAGAGTCCTGTTCTTAAAGACTCTTTTGGTTTCCAAACGGTCGGTTTGTGTTGAAATCCAGGCACATTGTAACCCATGATCTAACCCATCATTCCCCCCTGGAAACAACTGCAAGCACATTCGCTTTATCTCATTCCAGTTTTTCTGATATGCAGCTCAAAGACATGAGCACAGCTAATGAAAATCAATGCAGATTTTCATCTTCAACCTGTTCTGATCATCAGCCAAAAAGGAAAATAGAAATTGCCGATTCAGAAGCAGAGAATCCTGTACCTGTAATAAGCACAGATATGTATTTGTGCAGAATTGAATGCTGTCTACTGTGCTGCCTTACCTGCAACACCCACCCATGCATTATAAGTGCATGAATATTACTGTCTCAAAATCCCTCAGATGTCATTTATTAAGCAGATTTGGTTTCTATGCAGAAATGCATGAGCTTCTCTCCTAAACCACCATGTGGGTATACTGGCACATGCTTCTCCACGAGGGTTAATGTGCCATTATTGAATGTCAAAATAACTAAGTGATTCACATGCCTTTATAGCACAGTTATTTTAAATATTACATTAAAATTTTATATTTAGTATTTTTACCTTAACTAAAATATATTTTCAGTATTTTAAAAAGTTTTTATTTTTTTAATACTGTACTGGAGAAAAAGAAATATTTTAAACCCATAAAAGCTGTTCCCTAGCACGACTTTCATTCATTTACCTGGATATGACTTGGGGGAAAATATTGGTCCAACGAGTTAGCCCTTGCCGTAAAACCATAAATATACACTATTGCAGTATAACTGATGATAAGTGAGGCAGCTAGCTTTGCTTATTCCTGTGAGAGTCCCTTAGGCTTCTCTCTTCCTCATCTCTATCTTGTCTAGGTAGTGAGCCAGCATTATATCCTCATTCACAGCATGCTTGGCAGAAGCAGGTCCTCAACAGTGAGTTGAGCAATACAGTTTTTTCCAACTGTGGCATGAGAACTTGTAGCCATCCGCCTGGCAGGTTTCTCAGTCCTGTGATAGACTGGCTGTTGTGGCAAACTTTGCTCACTGTTAACTCTTTCTGCATCATGGTCCATTCCTAGCATAGTGAGTAGAACTTATCTGTCTCTGGGATAAAGCTTTTCCTTATTGTTAGGCATGTAAGTATGAGACATATGGTTAAATTAGGTCTGTTTTAAATAAGCCAGATTCTAAAAGGACCACTTGCATGCATGCATGCAGTGGCCTGTGCTTTTCTTCATGCCCAGGATGATGCCCATGCAAAACCTACTAGCATGAACAGGCAAGTTGCAAATTAGGCCTGGCAAGAGCATGCAGAAGGCATCTGCACACAGAAATACTGCAGATGCAAAAGACAAGGATTTTGGAAGCTCTACGAGCAGCAAGCTGAAGGCCAGGGAGTGGTCATGGCAGCTAACCCTCTAATCTTGGCCTTGCCTCTGTCATTCTCTCTGTTCCTCTATAGAAGGGTAACCGTGAACTCACTGCTGTGGTGTTGTGCCAGCCCTACTCCTCCATGTGTCAATGGACATGAGTAGGTTTTAATAATTATAGAAAAGGATGGGCCAGAGTGAAATCTTTGCTAACCATTTTTAAACACTAATTAGAACAGCAAACAGAGCCAAAGTTCAGGAGAATCTTGTGAGAGTAACAAACAAGAGCATTTTTGACACATTTTAGTATCTTTAAAAACATTCCATGTCTTACCTAGCTCTGGGCTAATACATAATCAAGGCATTTAACTGGTGCAGCTTTCCAGCAACTGTCAGGGAACTCTCCCAGAAGTCTCCAACAACTGACATAGTGAAAATGTAGGGGAAGAGAGGCCATTTTCAAATTAGGCTCAAAACTCTCAGACAGAGGTGTACATCTGTTCTACAAAGGGAAGAGAACATTTTAAGCCAAAGGTTAACGTTGGCCCAAAACCTAATGAGAGTGTAGAAATCACAAGGAAGTTAACTACTAGAGCAGTATTTCCCAATCAGTAGTATTAGAAGAGGAGCTCAGGAGAAAAGCAGGAGCTGGCTCACAGAATCACAGGCAGAGCTTCTGCAACATGGTGCTGTATGTTGTCTGATATACAGGATGTTGTAAGTGGGGATATTTGAGAGAACAGCTTGAGAAGGGCTGCATTAATGATAATATTATGGAATATCCAATGGGAATGGCAGGAACAAAAAAAGAAACCTAAGTTCTGTCTTGTCAGGTTTAGAGAAAAGATTTATCTGATAGGACCATTGCAGTAGCAAGGTCCTACATTCCAAGAACCAACAACTTTTCAATTGACTTCCTTTCCAAAATCTCTTTAGGAAGAAATTCCATTTGACATGCCATAGTCTTGCTCATATTCCAGTCTTCCCTGCTGAGCCGTGGGGTTTCACTTACACTAGTAAACTCAGAAAGCCTGTTCTCTGACTGGGCAAAGTGATGGTACTGGCTAAAATCATGGCAGGAATCATGCTCATAATTAGGCAGTACATACAACTGTGGGACTGTGCTTGAGCATGTGCTCTTTTGATTTTACCGTTATAGCTCTAGTATTTGTATACCTTTACTCATTACTGCCATGTGTAGGATGTTGTAAAATGTGAAAAAGAAAGTGTTTCTGGACACACATGTTCCAATCTGTGGTGCAAACTCTTCATGCATCCTTTAAATAAGACTTCGGAGTGCAATTCTTCGTAGCAATGACTATGCCTGTATGTGTTCTACAGGAGCAGTTCAACAGCAGCTAAAAACCACTGAATAATATAAGATACGTAAAAATAAGTATAGATGTTTAGATCTAGAGCACCCACAACCAGGCGATGTGCTCTCCTCAGCAGAGAACAGGGTGTTCTTAGTAATGGAAGAAGTGATTTCTATCTCCCACCAATCTTTTTTTTTATCACTACTACATAATTATGCAGGAAAAACAGACCCAGTAGCCAAGGAAAAAAATCACCAAAGCCAGCTAGTGAAGTGCTAATTGCAATACATCTGAAGCAGCCCTTTTCTCTCTTCACCCTGTCTCCATGCTCATTCTAGCTTTTTAGTTCTTCGCTCAACTTCCTTATGGAGGCAGATTTAAGTGACACAGGTGCTATTTCCAACAAGATTCTTCCAATTTTTCCATAGCTACCCAGTATCAGTGTATTACCAAGTGTCGCTTTAATTTAGTTCAGCAGCCCAGAACCGACAATTTAGAAAGATTCTCTTTGTGAACCTCTTTGCTTACCTTTAGTTCTGCTAAACTTGTTGCTTTCTGTGCGCCAAGTAAAATTCTAAAAATAGAGTCTGCATATTTCTGTGTTGGCTGTGCCCACACTCTGGGTTTTTTTCAACCTGTTAGTCCACAATGGTAAATGTTAGAGTACTTTTCTTTGTTGTTTCTGTCCTAAAACACACCCAAAAGGGACAAAATGTTTGGAAAATACTGAAATTTGGTGCTATGCATACAGAGCCTTTTACATGAAATGAATCAGTAAGTTGTAGTATGTGAGCATCTTCTGTGTGGGGGGTGGTACCCAGCATCATAAATAACTCTTGCGTGGTTTTTACACTCAATGGTTGTTTTGGTGAATAAGAAGAAAATACTGTGCCATGCTACTTTTCACAGGTTCACTCACTGTCTTCGAGAAGCATGTTTTATTATACATATGATTGTCTCTGCTGCTAGGTATTAGGTCAACTTTAGTATGGAAAGCAAAAAGAAATCATGCTGGTTTGGTCTTTTAACCAGCCAATTTGGAGCACTTATTAGACTCACGACTGAAAACGCATCAGTTGTCAAATAGGTGTATGAATCATAAACCACACAGGTTGGTTTAAAAGGCCACATAAATTAATTATGTTCCATGTATAAGACACAGTTGAATAAGGCAGAATTTTATTCTAAGAACTCTGTTTTGTAAAACCACTTTGCTAGTATTTTTTCATATGAAGTAGTTTCAGGAATAGATTGATTTTTATATACAATGTGATTTAGAAGATTCTAGGCTATTAGAGTGATTCTGCTGTGTTATGCTTCAAGCTTGAATTGTACACAAGCTTAGGAACCTAACGTATTTATTTTATTGCTACAAAACTGCTTCTAAATACCAAGATCTTTTTTGATGTTAACAGATTTCACACTTCTCCTGATGTGTAAATGATTATTTTCTTGAGATTAGCATATTAGAAAAAAACATTTTTCCAAGCTGCAGGTGTGTGGGAAAAATTAAGAAATGTATTTTTACTTCCACCGAGAATAATAACATGTTACATACTGAAATCTTCAGTAACTGTCAGTAAGCTATCTCTTTTGCTTCTTTTTGATTACTGAATATCAGACTATACAGATCACTTTCCATAAAGGAAAAAAAAAATCAGAAGCAATCTCAAGAAAAGGAAATGGGATTTTATATGTTTAACTTCCCAAGTTTCATTTTCATACCCAAATTCTTTGTTCAAGTACAGTTCAGGTGTATAAAAACATTACTACAATTTTAACAGTCTAACAGGCTGTACAACTTAAATAGAAGTTTTGTTTGTGAGCTATTTATTATATCTCTTTGGTTTTCAAATTGTTAGATAATGGCTGTAATATAATTCTAGTTTCTGGACCAGACTCTGTAACCATTAACTCCCAGTAATTTGTGTAAAACAACAATAAGCTTTCTCATGGATTTAAATTAACTAGGCCATTAAAAGATGGAAGATGTGGACATACAAACTGACAAATATGCTTTTGCCAAGTATTATTTCTTCCCTTTATTTTTAAGCTTAGCAAATACTGCATACTGATATGAAATATAAATACAAAGTAAGAACCATAAAACTCAGGAGTAGTGGGCACAGATAATAATTTTAAAGAGTTCATTAGGTTCACACAGAAACCAGCTGAAAATCATTCTTTTGGCTGTAACAGTCAAAATTTTGAAACTGATGTATTTTTCCATTTAAAATATTCCTGAAAAATGATGTATATGTTTTTAATCCAGACAGTGATAGGCACCCCAGCAGAACTGAATCAAACAGGAACTTGTGCTTAAAAAAAAAGATTCTGCAAAGCCAAGTAGATACCATCACACCTTTCTGTGTTCATCAGAAGCTGAAATCAGCCAGCACCATGCTTAGATGAGCCTTCTACTTCCTGAGCAGAAAAGCCCAAGGTTGCTTCAAATAAAGTTAGCGGAAAATATGCCTTGACTTAAATAAAGCCCTATGGGAGCTTCTGCAATATTCAGATTTCCAGCCTTCATTGAAGGACTGTGCAAAGCAGCTCAGATAAACCAAAACTCCATAACCATGTGCCATTTTTTTTTTCCTTCAGATTAAATGTTTTATCTGTTCTATGATTCTATGATCTGTGTTCGCATATATTGGTGAGCTTCATCCAGCCCATTGTCAGTGAGGCTTTTGCATGACAGAGAAAGTAAGAAGAGATTCTGATGTGGATATTTTGAAATGGGGTGATTGTGGTAGTTTTTTTGTTTCCAAAAAAAGATCAGAGAAATGATACTGCATTCTTTTCAATAAAACAAACAAACAACTGACAGTAAAGATTAATGAGGAGATTTTAAGGAACTATTGGGAAAATATTATTGGGGTAAGTGAAAAGGAGCCTATTTATTGTGTGAAAAAAATGTAAATACAAACAATGTGTATTAAATATGCATTGAAACTGATACTTTTTCACTGACCCTGCAAAGTTGATCAGCTTTTATGGAAGAAAAGCATCCAAGTATGAACTTATTCTAACTATCATTTTAATGTTCATTTGTACTAATGTAACCTGTGTTAATTGACTGAAAGGAGAGGGGAGAACAGGTAGTATTTAAGTTGGGATTTATTTTGCTGTAAAGCTCTCAAGCTCACTGTCTGTTTTCGAGTGAGCTACATTTACATCCACACTATTTAGGTTTCTATACCTTAAACCCATCCACATGCCAGACACATTTTCTAGTGTTTACATGGATACATGCTCCCATTGACATGCTCATGTTAAACCCAGTCAAAGAGCACTGTCTCTGCCACTGAACGGAAAATGGATTGTCACAGACTGCCAGCTTCCTTCGTGCAGTTACTCCTAAAGAGTTTGCAGTTAACATTCTGCAGTGTGCAGCCTTTCTTGGGGTTCCATATTTCTTATGTATGTCATGTTATGCAATCCTCAGCTTTTCTTTTTTTTTGCCTTTTTTTTTTTAAGAAGAAAGTTTTAAAAGAAAAACAGTTCTCGAATGTTAGGATCAATTTTGAGTAGCTAGATGAGGGAGGAAAATCGTGAAGTGCTGCAAAGAGAGGAAAATGAGCAGAGATTAGGAGAGTTCAGGACAATTTTGGCAAGTGAATTTAAGTATGTGGAAAAGTTATGTATAAGTGTAGGGGGAAGACTTTTTTTTTTTTTCCACATCTTTTGTTCTGTCATTCGCTTTCATTCACTTGTCATTCACTTTCATAAGCATCAGATGATAAAGCAAAACTCTTGCATGAGATTTCAGTTCCAGATTCTTATTGTGCCAACTCAAGTCATGAGCTCCAGTGCAGTTTTTTCAGCATAGCAACAGCTCTATTTTTTAACTCACAATTGAAGGAAGCTAGAGGTTTTTCTGTGTAGATATTGAAGTAAAAGTCTTTTGGGACAGCTTGAGAGCAGGTTAAACTGGCCACACAGGCACTGCCTGTAGCTCAGCTGCAGATGTGGAGAACACACACAAGAGGGTCACTAACTGTCCATTAGCATGCAATAGTGCCATGCATTGCAAGCTGACTCCTGTCACAAAATGAAAACCATTTGGCAATGCAGAATGGCATGGTTTTGAGCACTTGGATTTTGATAAGATTATCTGAATGCAGGTTTTACTGTGCAGGTGGCTCACCATCTTACAGGAGCAAGTCTGAGAGCCTAGCAAGTCTGTCCAACACCCAGTGTAACTAATACTGAAGAACCATCTGCTATGGAAGAAGTCATTTTGTAGGTTGTACAGCAGGCATGGAACTTTCTGAGCTGCTCTGCCAACGTGACAGCTACCCTTAACTGTTGTTATGCTACCTCCAAAACCCATAGAATATAAGGCCTGTGTGGGTGGCATTTTGTTGTGTTTAGTCCATGTGTGGAAGTGGCTGGGTATGTTGGCGCAGAGTGGCTAATTTTGGTCCCTCCACTATGTGTGAGCAACACTTGGAACAGAGACAAACTTCACAGTTTCAGGAATGGGAAACCTCTAATTCTACACTGTAGTTCTCTGGCATTTGTCAAATACATATAGTGATAGATCACCCAGACACTCAAGCTATCCTTTCCTTATCCCAGATCATCCTACTGTGACACTATGAAAGAAGCCCTGGGTTTGTTTACTCCTCAACAGTCTTTCAACATCCTGCTTCCTCTCACTGCAGTGACAGTTACGTATCATTTGTGTCTGATCCCACTGTTACTTCCACAGCCACTTAAGAAGCTGTGAGCTTTTAAATTACTACCTTGTGATTCCGCAGCCCCTTGCAGTCTGCAGGCAGCCAATGACTTGTACCGTAATTTTTCTTAGCTTCTCATTTGGAGCTGAGAAATACTGCAGTACAATATGGGAAACTGTGTGCTACTTTTTGATTCAAGCAAAAGGATGAGCTAGAATAGACTGGACTGAACATAATGCACTTGATCAGCCAAAACAATTTTTTTGATTCAGAAGATTATTTCAAAAGATTATTTACTGAGTATAAAAGATCTGTGGATAGCTGTCTGTGATGAATATATTTGCAAGAGCAGCCAATGATGCTTCTGTTATACAGAAGTTTTTAACAGATGCAAATCTTCTGCTGCTTACCCTCCCTTTTCCTTCCCCTTCCCCAAGATCACTGTTCCCAGGAAGAGGTTTCCTTCCAGTGTGAGGCAGAGCAACTACAAAACAGTTCTTGTATGAAGGTCCCCAACTCTCAAAGTAGCTGGGGCACATGTAGGCAATCACATTCATTTGGGGTTTTTTTCTACGGCAGCTTTGAGTAAAGAGCCTGCCACAAGTAGTAAGCACAAATGGACTTTAACCGCCAATGTATTCTCCCAAGGAAAAGTCTTTCCAGGATCTTGAAGGGACAGTATGCTTACTGTTTCTGACAGTCAGCTTTTTTGCATTCTAAACAGCAGTGGGCTAAGAACTTCCTTAAGCAAGCTCTGTCACTACACAAGAAGGATGACTGTGAATCTGACCATGTTTCTCGGTCTTTTTCCAGCAAGACACAAAATCCATCACAGGCTTTGTCTTGCAACAAAGGTGGTGGTAACCGTGGATTGCAACTACAACAAAAAGCACATTAGAAATTGGATGCTGGCAAGAAGTTTGTGGATGTGAGGCTGTACAAGGTAGCTTATAGAAGCTCACTGTGGATGTGCTCATCTGGAAGTATTGATTGACATGCACATTCTGAACTTGCTTATTTTGAGGTTGCCTGTCTGTCATGATTTAAGCCTCACACGCAGTTTACTCTCTCACTCCTCCCAGCTCCCGGGGGCGGATGAGGAGGAGAATCGAAAGAAAGTAGCTCCCACAGGTTGAGATAAGAACAGTTTAGTAACTAAGGTATAACACAAATCACTACTGCTACCACCAGTAATAATAATGACAAGGCAAATACAAGGGAAGAGAATACAGCTGCTCACCAGTCGACACGAAGCCCAACCCAGCAGTGAACCTCTTCTGGGTCCCTGCCCTTAGTTTTTACATCCTGGGCATGACATGCCACGGTATGGAATGCCTCTTTGGTCAGTGTGGGTCAGGTGTCCTGTCTCTGCTTCCTCCCGGCTTCCCCTCCTCCCTGGCAGAGCATGAGATCAGAAAGACCTTGGTCAAACTAAACATTACTAGGCAGTAACTAAAAAGATCAGTGTTGTCAGTGCTGTTCCCAGGCCGAAAGTCAAAAACACAGCGCTGCGCCAGCTACTAAGAAGGAGAAAAAGTGACTGCTGCTGCTGAACCCACACACTGTCATAACCTGACAGAAGGCCTGCAGTGTCCTGAGATTACAGGCTGAAAGAACTGCAAAGATTGATCCATCTTTTCCTTTTTCTTGCTAGATGTCTGGCAAACCAGTGGTTTTCCAGCTTTGTTCTGCTTCAATTTGTTTTATTTCACTTCCACTGCCACTTTTCTCCTTCCTATTGTGCATACTAAGTTGAATAGAAAAGCATTACCAGCTCAAAAATCAGAGCTGGCCAGCACTGTCTGAAAGTTTCTATTGCTCTCTGGTGGTCAGTATTAAGTGAACCAGTTTCCCTGTTCAGATCCCAATAAACAGAATTCAGTATCCATGACACCTTCTTTCAGTACTGTCAAATAACCTCGCTGTCATTCTCCACAGTGTTCAAAATCTTTTTCTGGAGACTGAACTCCTCTCCTACAACCCACATAGAGTCATGACAGTGTAGGCATGTTTCCACTGTAGCAGGGCTTTTCACTAAAGAATGAGTCTTGAAGGACTCTTAGCCAGACAAAGCAGTCATTTCTTTTAAGGTGAGAAACACATTTTAGAGTACTTAAGATAGAGAAAACGTAAAGATGACATTTATTTTTCTGATAGAGTCTGTTTTCTAAACAAAGCTGTATGATTTTGGCACTGAAACCAAGCCCACGGGCACCCATTTATTCTTTTCTTTTAGTCTTTAATTTCTTTGTAAATTCCTTTCAAGCATTCAGATTAATGTATTTATGGTCATTCCAGTTCATTTAAGTGGTCTGTATCTGCCACTGAATCTCATTAGTTTTATTTTTAATGTAATATTTAGCTGCATTACTTTGAACAGCTTTAAAAGTGTAATGTCTTTGAATGCTCTAGTTAAAGGAAAATTATACCCTCAAAATGATGTCTTAGAAGTTGAGCTGTATACTTGGTAAATAGTGTTTATATTATAACTCCCAAAAGCATCACAGGGTGCATTCGTCTGTATGTCTGTCTTCTACTTTCTGCGTAACAGTGTGTATTTGTATTTCCTCACTAGCTCGATCCTCTCCAGTTTGAAGGCCTAAGAATACAAACGCATGAAAACTGTGCCTCACCTGAGCAGTCCCACAAAGCTAAGCGGGGTTGCTCACAAGAAAGTGTTTGCAGAAAAAGGCTTTCCTTTAGCAATTGACTGTAGTTGTGAGGACACATGGTTAATAACAGCACCAAACCAGCAGTTAGTGGGGTCAGTGTTTATCAAAGATGTGGACACATTTATTTGCAAGTTATCTGACATTAACCTAAATTATTGTTATTATAATTCAGTATATTATTTCTGATGAAAACACACTAGTCCTGTGAAAGGGTAGTTGCCAAAAAATGTGTTGGGTCTTGTTGCTTTATTGTTTGTTTGTATTTAGCATACGTTTTGGTTGTTGAAGTGAAGCTAGTTTCATAGAGAGGCAGAAAGCTGGATCAGTCAAAAAACAAATATAAACAAGCTTCATACTGTACATTGAGTTTTGCAGCTAGAGTAGTATGTGTGTTCAGATGTAGTATGTTTTATGCTTTAGGGTATTTTTGTTTGTTTAACTATGTAAAAGGAATAAGCAGATTACTTTGAAATGCTGTTGTAGAGCTAATCTTACACATAGTAGGGGAATGTTGTCTGAAAAAAATAAAGTTAGAAAACATTACATAGGCTGCCTTTGGCTTCATTTTGTTTGTAGCAGGTCCAGCAGGTAACTGGTTATTCCAGATGCTTAAGCCAGGGGTCAAGTTTGTGTGGCATCTTGTAACCGAAGAAAGTTTTTTGCAGTGATAAAGTAGCCCATCTGGGCCTTAAGTAAGATTGTTGGCTAAACAAAAGCATAAAGGCAGCAAACTTAGGTGGTTTTTTTGGTTTTTTGGGTTTTTTTTTTTTGTGCATGCAAAATTTCATGAAACCGGATTGGGGTTTCAAAGTATTTTAAATTATCTAGCATAATTTACTTCTGTTGTAACTCCACTGACTACAGTTACATTAAGCCAAGAATTTGACCTTGTAAGTCTACAAATTTCGGTGTCAGGCAGCTCAGGTCTATATAAAGATACTCAAGCTTAGTAAATCAGCAAGAATACTATATAAATGGTAATGTGTGATAAAAATCTTAACTCTAGTAACATTATTTCTCTCAACATTTCTATTCATTACTTCTTTATACAAGAGTTCAGAAGTGCACTTCTTAGTGGCATCGGGACATGTGGAGAACAGCGTGATGCTGGTACAGAAATATATCAGAAATACGATTCAATTCTAACTGCTCCAGACACTCCGTTTGTGCCTACCTTACATGTTACAAATTCCACTGAAGTTAACAGAAGACAATGTAGAAAGTTAAGCCTGTTAGTAACTCTCATGGGACACTGGTTTCAGAATCTGCAAGAAAAGTTACGTTCTCAAAAGAAAATAAAAACACAGGGTTTCAGGTTTACAGAATATTATGGACACTGAGGACAGCTTCTGAGACACGTCCAGAGTAACTTCATTCATATTATGTCAGACCAACATCCATTAGCAAACAAAGTCCATCTCTGTACCTTTGTTTCTCAGTATGATTTTACGTAAAAAAAGAACATAAAAAACATTTGGGAAGTTAAAACAGCTTCTAATGCTGTTTGGCTTATTTTTTTCTCTTTTTCTTCCCCTTTTTTGTAGTAAAAGAGGATTTGCTCTGGAGGTGTCTAGGATTTGGTAATTCAAGGAAAACATGCAAAGTAGTTTTGAATATACTTTTTGTTTCATTCACCTTAGGGCATATAAATCAGCTGGTGAAAATCAGCACAGTCCTGTTGACTTCTACAGTGTTCTGTCAGCTTGCGCCAGCCAAACAGCTGGCATGTTGAGTTTTAGCATTTCAAGTCACTTTACCTACACATCCGGTAGGATTTTATTTTGCAAGGTGGAAAGCTACCTACGACGCAAACTGTACTACCTAGACTGCCATTGATACCTACTCACAGGACATGATTTCACTGTATCACTTCATACTTGAACTTCATGGTGTTCTTTTAATCAGGGTACAAACATGAAAAGGTGCGTGTGTTACTGTTTCTTTTAAAGGTGCATCTTTTATTATTATTATTATTCTGTGTGCTTAATAGTTACTATTCAGTGTTCTTTACATTCTTTGCATTCAGCCTTCAAATGACCAATATGTGAAAGCACAGTATCACCTGCAGAGGTACAGATAAATGTAACAGTAACTTCTTGAATTGTTACTAAAATATACTGGTTTACATTTTGGTCACCAGTATGCCATCAAGGGGATACAACCTGCAAACGCTGGTATACAAAAGCCTTGCACCATTACTGTACATGAAATCCTGCAGCCTCTCTCTCCTCTTCTTGCACAGCTGCTAATTACCGTATCCGCCTTGGGGAAAAGTATGTTTCTGCTGTACAGAGTGGCTGGGAAATCATGTAGCCACGTCGGAAGCTCCAGAGCTCCCTTTGCAAGCTTTCAAACCAGCAGCCCTTTGAGCTAACCGCATGCCTGCTCTGTGTCCCCTGTTGCACCCCTTGGGGCTTTCTGCTTTAAGAACACCCTAAGCTGGGGCTATTTTACATTGACTGCATTGAACTTCACCAGAGCATGCACCTTACCATATAACATACTTTTTCGCTTTTACACTTTTGTAAAGATGGTCGACTGCAAAAATAATCATGTGTCAATACAGCAAAATTAAATTAAGGCACACAGAAGGTTATCAATATTGTATTATATCAGAATTACAGTCCTTTGGAACTGAACATCTTGCTGCTGGCAGTGCAAGAAAAGCAAAGTTGTGTATTTATTGTTGGGTGCTGAGGGTTCAGAATGAAAATCAATATAATAAAGATTGTCATGGTGTCAAGTTCTTTTTAGTTGTTCCCGATCTATCGGAAAGTAAAAAGGTAAAAAAAAAAATTAGTTTCGTATTTAAGACTGCTTTCCTGAGGTTTACTTCACCTTTCTAGCTATATTTGTCTTTTATCTAAAAATGTAAAATGAATACAAATGCAGTAAGTATTGTATATTAAATACAGAAAATTAGCAACACTGCTCTCTAGTTTTTCTGTTTGCAAGTGTTTTTCCCAGCACCATGAGTATTCTAGAGAATCAACAATTGTACACACAACCAGACACAGGACCATAAGCACATGCACACCCTTCCCATACGCCTTTAGTTTTAGGGAAGTCTAACCTAGCCACATTTGTCCTGGTTTCTCATTTCTGAACTACTTTATTGCTTACGTAGGATGAATTGCATTAAAAAAAAAAAACATACATAATTGAGTGATCCCTTTTTCTTTCAGATGTGCAACATGAGTGCAATTGCTGTGAACACTGTATGGTTCAGCACTGGTTTCTTTACTGAAATCTTTGGTTTGGTTTAGGCCACTTGTGCTTTAATTCAGCTATACTGGCTCCCAGTCATTCCTGAAATGCAGTATTTTCTCCAAATGTTACTTGATTCAGCTGTTGCACTAATATGCGTGGTATTTGTGTGTTCCTAAAGATTCTGCTGCCTTCATTTTCCATCATTCAAGAAGCTGAGCACACTTGATGACTGTTTTTTCTTTATTGATTACAAATATGACATTGCTGTAACTAGTATCATAGAAATCGTAAGAGTGCATGTCTTGAGTCAAACACAAAATGACACAACATTAAACTAAAACCAGATGCATATTTCCTGTCTTCACTTCCAGTCAACCAAAAAATCCTCACTGAAACAACACAAAGTGTCAGCTTCTTGTAAGGATCACTAAGAGCTCTTTAGAGCAGGATCAGGTAGTTTCTACTGATGAGGCCTCCAATGAGCCACCAGGCATAGAAACATGAAAACTGTTACCTCAAGCATACAGATCTCAGCTTCTGGGTGAATGCTCTAGACAGAAATGACTGCAAAGTTTACCACACCACAAAGGATTTTGTAACTTGGAAGCAAAACTTTGTGCTGCCCCTAGAAACTATAAGGAACCATGAAGGTCCTTTACAAATCATAGTTATATATGCTGCAGGTGCGACACAGCATTAAATAGAAACAGCAGCCACCTTTACCTAGTGTGACATTGCAGATCAGGCTTTAAGCACATTATAAGATTACGAGCAGCAGTCCAGACACAAAATCAGCTGCAGTTAGGCCTGTGGCTGAGAACAGTCAGCATGATAAATATCCATTTTTGCCACAGCTAATGCATTGTGAAAAGGGGAGAAAATTGTGGAAATATTGAACAGATTAAGTGGGAGCTAACATATAGGTCTGGCTACTATCCTGTGGTTTATCTCTGATAGTGCTCAGGGCAAGGTACCACAGAAGAAAATCCAACAGCCTGTGGATAATTACAGGATAAATTCTTCATATGGTTATTTTTTTCACCCTCATCTGTGAGAAGATGACTTACCCCTGCATGAAGTTCATAAAACCCAGTTATGGAAATGAAAATTGTGTTTTAAAAAGAAATACGTTGTGCAGGATACTAACAACCTTGTAGAAATAAGCACACATGTTACTCTTCTCGTTCTTCACATTAATGTTCTTTGCCTCAAAATTATCTAATAGACACTAGGTGTCACATGCCTATGAGCACCATAGAAACAAATGTTCATTTCAAAAGATTTAAACGCATTGCCTTTGTCTGTCGTTTGCCTGCCATTTACTGACACGCAGAAAGCAGGATTTACAGTGCCTGTGACACTCCTCATTTTACACCCAGCAGTTGTGTTGCTTTTTTCGCCCTTCAATAGCCAAGGCCATCCTCCTGTCACTCAGAAGTCTTTCCCTAAGTATTTTCATCCATTTTTAGCAATCTGACTTAGCTGGATTTCTGGCTGGACTCCTGAGCTTCCTTCACAGCCAAGAAAGAAAAGCTAACGGGAGTCTAAAATACTCCAGAGTGCACAGGGGAGGACTCCCTCCTCCCCACTGCCTCCACAGGCAGAGGGACCCGCACCCCTGCCTTCCCACACTGGCACATCTTCTGATTTGCAGCCTCACGGTGCAAAGCGCTGGATGAATAAACTCTCCCAGTTCCCATTTCTGAAGGCAATTCTGTTCTGGTAGAGACCTGACACGCTCAGATGTCACCTGCGCTGCTGCAGCAGAGCTGAAGCACACAGGGACCTGCAGTCCTGCCACCATGTCACCGCAGTGACAGGGATGGACAGACAGAGCCATGCTCCACAGCCAGCCTTGTGCCACCAAGGGCTGTAGCAGTGCTGGGGACAGCCTGCAGAGGTGGGTGCCCAGCAGTGGCATTAATCACCTAGAACTGGATTGCAATAGGGTGCTCTAAAATGGCCCACATCTGAAAGTGTGTCCAGGGTGAGGGCATCCGCATGCTTCACAAACATTATCATGATTATTATTTAGTAATAATCCTCACTTTATTTTGTATGTATTTTAATGCAGGTTGTTTCTTCTGCTGTCAATGTACCCCTGTAGCATCACAGGTAGCTCAGTGAGAACCTGGGCCTGACACGTTCCCAAAGCGACTATTCAGGACATAATCAACTGTTTTCTGAGTATTTGAAGTCATCCCTTCCCTGATGCACCACTCTGCAATTTTCAGCAGTCAATAGCTGCAATTCTGCTGTTGTCACCTTGATTTTCTTCTCGTTCCTCGCAGCTTGCTCTTAGATACCACTAAAGAACATGGTATCACAAATCCCCTTGGCACTGATTTTTCCAGCTCTTCTCAAATACGATGAATGCAGCAATGCTACTGCAGAAACAAAACACATTTGTGCTTTGTATAATGATGGAGGTACATGCAATTACTTTTCTTAAGCTGTAACTAACATGTGGTGATTTTTAATGGTAACTTTAAGGACAGGACACTTGAAATTCCAAGTTGGTAGATCCTGGTAACCCCCAGGCTCCCCTCATCATTTCCATTAAGCTAAAGCAATAATGACCCTGTCAATATTACTGCACTCTTTATTTTGAAGTGCAGACTGATGGTAAGTCATTAATGGCCTTTTTTTCCTTTTTCTTTTTTTCTTTTCAGAGCCTCATTTCATAGAATTCTATGCCCGGACAGGCTGCTAATTCACAGTACCTTAGTCTATGCATTTACTGAAGGAAAAAGGAAACACCTGTGACTAGGTACATCAATAGGGGGGAAAACCCCTTACAACGGCACTCCGTCCCCTCTCGGAGTGTGTAATCCAGGCGGGTGCTCCTCCCGGGACAGGAGTGCACGCTGACATTCCTCAGTCTCTCTCCTCCCGCGGTCCGGCCCATCTTTACCTTCCCTCAGACAAGCCGTGTGCTGGCCCCTCACGACGCCGCTCACCCGGCCGGGCCATGGCCGCCTCCCCAACCAGCGCTCCGCCTTACACCCCCCGCTCTCACCATCCCAGCCCGCCCTTCCTCTTCCGCACCCCAGAGCCGCCCTCGCCTCTCCGCCGAGGGACTAGCGGAACCAGCGGGACAGAGGCGGGGCGGCAACGGCTGCGGTAGTGAGGGGACGCTACGGCCGCGGTGGCGCCGCGGCTCCGGCAGGCGG